>CAXHJY010001715.1:0-65000 GCA_964016885.1 Eledone cirrhosa
TGATTGTGGTGTGTTGGTGATTATGATGATGATGATGATTGTGGTGTGTTGGTGATTATGATGATGATGATGATTGTTGTGTGTTGGAGATTATGATGATGATGATGATTGTGGTGTGTTGGAGATTATGATGATGATGATGATTGTGGTGTTTGGAGATTATGATGATGATGATGATTGTGGTGTGTTGGTGATTATGGTGATGATGATGATTGTGGTGTGTTGGTGATTATGGTGATGATGATGATTGTGGTGTGTTGGTGATTATGATGATGATGATGATTGTGGTGTGTTGGTGATTATGATGATGATGATGATTGTGGTGTGTTGGTGATTATGATGATGATGATGATTGTGGTGTTTTGGAGATTATGATGATGATGATGATTGTGGTGTGTTGGTGATTATGATGATGATGATGATTGTGGTGTGTTGGTGATTATGATGATGATGATGATTGTGGTGTGTTGGTGATTATGATGATGATGATGATTGTGGTGTGTTGGTGATTATGATGATGATGATTGTGGTGTGTTGGAGATTATGATGATGATGATTGTGGTGTGTTGGTGATTATGATGATGATGATGATTGTGGTGTGTTGGTGATTATGATGATGATGATGATTGTGGTGTGTTGGTGATTATGATGATGATGATGATTGTGGTGTGTTGGAGATTATGATGATGATGATGATTGTGGTGTGTTGGAGATTATGATGATGATGATGATTGTGGTGTGTTGGTGATTATGATGATGATGATGATGATATGATTGTGGTGTGTTGGTGATTATGATGATGATGATGATTGTGGTGTGTTGGAGATTATGATGATGATGATGATTGTGGTGTGTTGGTGATGATGATGATGATGATGATTGTGGTGTGTTGGTGATTATGATGATGATGATGATTGTGGTGTGTTGGTGATTATGATGATGATGATGATGATGATGATGATTGTGGTGTGTTGGTGATTATGATGATGATGATGATTGTGGTGTGTTGGTGATTATGATGATGATGATGATTGTGGTGTGTTGGTGATTATGATGATGATGATGATTGTGGTGTGTTGGTGATTATGATGATGATGATGATTGTGGTGTGTTGGTGATTATGATTATGATGATGATTGTGGTGTGTTGGAGGTTATGATGATGATGATTGTGGTGTGTTGGTGATTATGATGATGATGATGATTGTGGTGTGTTGGTGATTATGATGATGATGATGATTGTGGTGTGTTGGTGATTATGATGATGATGATGATTGTGGTGTGTTGGAGATTATGATGATGATGATGATTGTGGTGTGTTGGTGATTATGATGATGATGATGATTGTGGTGTGTTGGAGATTATGATGATGATGATGATTGTGGTGTGTTGGAGATTATGATGATGATGATGATTGTGGTGTGTTGGAGATTATGATGATGATGATGATTGTGGTGTGTTGGTGATTATGATGATGATGATGATTGTGGTGTGTTGGAGATTATGATGATGATGATTGTGGTGTGTTGGTGATTATGATGATGATGATGATTGTGGTGTGTTGGTGATTATGATGATGATGATTGTGGTGTGGTGGTGATTATGATGATGATGATGATTGTGGTGTGTTGGTGATTATGATGATGATGATGATTGTGGTGTGTTGGTGATTATGATTATGATGATGATTGTGGTGTGTTGGAGGTTATGATGATGATGATTGTGGTGTGTTGGTGATTATGATGATGATGATGATTGTGGTGTGTTGGTGATTATGATGATGATGATGATTGTGGTGGGTTGGTGATTATGGTGATGATGATGATTGTGGTGTGTTGGTGATTATGATGATGATGATGATTGTGGTGTGTTGGTGATTATGATGATGATGATGATTGTGGTGTGTTGGAGATTATGATGATGATGATTGTGGTGTGTTGGTGATTATGATGATGATGATTGTGGTGTGTTGGTGATTATGATGATGATGATTGTGGTGTGGTGGTGATTATGATGATGATGATGATTGTGGTGTGTTGGTGATTATGATGATGATGATGATTGTGGTGTGTTGGTGATTATGATGATGATGATGATTGTGGTGTGTTTATGATGATGATGATGATTGTGGTGTGTTGGTGATTATGATGATGATGATGATTGTGGTGTGTTGGTGATTATGATGATGATGATTGTGGTGTGTTGGAGATTATGATGATGATGATGATTGTGGTGTGTTGGTGATTATGATGATGATGATGATTGTGGTGTGTTGGAGATTATGATGATGATGATTGTGGTGTGTTGGTGATTATGATGATGATGATGATTGTGGTGTGTTGGTGATTATGATGATGATGATTGTGGTGTGTTGGTGATTATGACGATGATGATGATTGTGGTGTGTTGGTGATTATGATGATGATGATGATGATGATTGTGGTGTGTTGGTGATTATGATGATGATGATGATTGTGGTGTTTTGGAGATTATGATGATGATGATGATTGTGGTGTGTTGGTGATTATGATGATGATGATGATTGTGGTGTGTTGGTGATTATGATGATGATGATGATTGTGGTGTTTTGGAGATTATGATGATGATGATGATTGTGGTGTGTTGGTGATTATGATGATGATGATGATTGTGGTGTTTTGGAGATTATGATGATGATGATGATTGTGGTGTGTTGGTGATTATGATGATGATGATGATTGTGGTGTGTTGGTGATTATGATGATGATGATTGTGTGTTTTGGAGATTATGATGATGATGATTGTGGTGTGTTGGTGATTATGATGATGATGATGATTGTGGTGTTTTGGAGATTATGATGATGATGATGATTGTGGTGTGTTGGTGATTATGATGATGATGATGATTGTGGTGTGTTGGTGATTATGATGATGATGATTGTGGTGTGTTGGTGATTATGACGATGATGATGATTGTGGTGTGTTGGTGATTATGATGATGATGATTGTGGTGTGTTGGTGATTATGATGATGATGATGATTGTGGTGATTTGGAGATTATGATGATGATGATGATTGTGGTGTGTTGGTGATTATGGTGATGATGATGATTGTGGTGTTTTGGAGATTATGATGATGATGATTGTGGTGTGTTGGTGATTATGATGATGATGATGATTGTGGTGTGTTGGTGATTATGATGATGATGATGATTGTGGTGTTTGGAGATTATGATGATGATGATGATTGTGGTGTGTTGGTGATTATGATGATGATGATGATTGTGGTGTGTTGGTGATTATGATGATGATGATGATTGTTGTGTGTTGGAGATTATGATGATGATGATGATTGTGGTGTTTTGGAGATTATGATGATGATGATGATTGTGGTGTGTTGGTGATTATGATGATGATGATGATTGTGGTGTGTTGGTGATTATGATGATGATGATGATTGTTGTGTGTTGGAGATTATGATGATGATGATGATTGTGGTGTTTGGAGATTATGATGATGATGATGATTGTGGTGTGTTGGTGATTATGATGATGATGATGATTGTGGTGTGTTGGTGATTATGATGATGATGATGATTGTTGTGTGTTGGAGATTATGATGATGATGATGATTGTGGTGTTTTGGAGATTATGATGATGATGATGATTGTGGTGTGTTGGTGATTATGATGATGATGATGATTGTGGTGTGTTGGTGATTATGATGATGATGATGATTGTGGTGTGTTGGTGATTATGATGATGATGATGATTGTGGTGTGTTGGTGATTATGATGATGATGATGATTGTGGTGTGTTGGTGATTATGATGATGATGATGATTGTGGTGTGTTGGTGATTATGGTGATGATGATGATTGTGGTGTGTTGGTGATTATGATGATGATGATTGTGGTGTGTTGGTGATTATGATGATGATGATGATTGTTGTGTGTTGGAGATTATGATGATGATGATGATTGTGGTGTGTTGGTGATTATGATGATGATGATGATTGTGGTGTTTTGGAGATTATGATGATGATGATGATTGTGGTGTGTTGGTGATTATGGTGATGATGATGATTGCGGTGTGTTGGTGATTATGGTGATGATGATGATTGTGGTGTGTTGGTGATTATGATGATGATGATGATTGTGGTGTGTTGGTGATTATGATGATGATGATGATTGTGGTGTGTTGGTGATTATGATGATGATGATGATTGTGGTGTTTGGAGATTATGATGATGATGATGATTGTGGTGTGTTGGTGATTATGATGATGATGATGATTGTGGTGTGTTGGTGATTATGATGATGATGATGATTGTGGTGTGTTGGTGATTATGATGATGATGATGATTGTGGTGTGTTGGTGATTATGATGATGATGATGATTGTGGTGTGTTGGTGATTATGATGATGATGATGATTGTGGTGTGTTGGTGATTATGGTGATGATGATGATTGTGGTGTGTTGGTGATTATGATGATGATGATGATTGTGGTGTGTGGTGATTATGATGATGATGATGATTGTGGTGTGTTGGTGATTATGATGATGATGATGATTGTGGTGTGTTGGTGATTATGATGATGATGATGATTGTGGTGTGTTGGTGATTATGATGATGATGATGATTGTGGTGTGTTGGTGATTATGATGATGATGATTGTGGTGTGTTGGTGATTATGATGATGATGATTGTGGTGTGTTGGTGATTATGGTGATGATGATGATTGTGGTGTGTTGGTGATTATGATGATGATGATTGTGGTGTGTTGGTGATTATGATGATGATGATGATTGTGGTGTGTTGGTGATTATGATGATGATGATGATTGTGGTGTGTTGGTGATTATGATGATGATGATGATTGTGGTGTGTTGGTGATTATGATGATGATGATGATTGTGGTGTTTTGGAGATTATGATGATGATGATGATTGTGGTGTGTTGGTGATTATGATGATGATGATGATTGTGGTGTTTTGGAGATTATGATGATGATGATGATTGTGGTGTGTTGGTGATTATGATGATGATGATGATTGTGGTGTGTTGGTGATTATGATGATGATGATGATTGTGGTGTGTTGGTGATTATGATGATGATGATGATTGTGGTGTGTTGGAGATTATGATGATGATGATGATTGTGGTGTGTTGGTGATTATGGTGATGATGATGATTGTGGTGTGTTGGTGATTATGATGATGATGATGATTGTGGTGTGTTGGTGATTATGATGATGATGATGATTGTGGTGTGTTGGAGATTATGATGATGATGATGATTGTGGTGTGTTGGTGATTATGATGATGATGATTGTGGTGTGTTGGTGATTATGATGATGATGATGATTGTGGTGTTTTGGAGATTATGATGATGATGATGATTGTGGTGTGTTGGTGATTATGATGATGATGATGATTGTGGTGTGTTGGTGATTATGATGATGATGATGATTGTGGTGTGTTGGTGATTATGATGATGATGATGATTGTGGTGTGTTGGAGATTATGATGATGATGATGATTGTGGTGTGTTGGTGATTATGATGATGATGATGATTGTGGTGTGTTGGTGATTATGATGATGATGATGATTGTGGTGTGTTGGTGATTATGATGATGATGATGATTGTGGTGTGTTGGAGATTATGATGATGATGATGATTGTGGTGTGTTGGAGATTATGATGATGATGATGATTGTGGTGTGTTGGTGATTATGATGATGATGATGATTGTGGTGTGTTGGTGATTATGATGATGATGATGATTGTGGTGTGTTGGTGATTATGATGATGATGATGATTGTGGTGTGTTGGTGATTATGATGATGATGATGATTGTGGTGTGTTGGTGATTATGATGATGATGATGATTGTGGTGTGTTGGTGATTATGATGATGATGATGATTGTGGTGTGTTGTGATTATGATGATGATGATGATTGTGGTGTGTTGGTGATTATGATGATGATGATGATTGTGGTGTGTTGGAGATTATGATGATGATGATGATTGTGGTGTGTTGGTGATTATGATGATGATGATGATTGTGGTGTGTTGGTGATTATGATGATGATGATGATTGTGGTGTGTTGGAGATATGATGATGATGATTGTGTGTGTGTTATGATGATGATGATGATTGTGGTGTGTTGGTGATTATGATGATGATGATGATTGTGGTGTGTTGGTGATTATGATGATGATGATGATTGTGGTGTGTTGGTGATTATGATGATGATGATGATTGTGGTGTGTTGGTGATTATGATGATGATGATGATTGTGGTGTGTTGGTATTATGATGATGATGATGATTGTGTGTGTTGGTGATTATGATGATGATGATGATTGTGGTGGGTTGGTGATTATGATGATGATGATGATTGTGGTGTGTTGGTGATTATGATGATGATGATGATTGTGTGTGTTGGTGATTATGATGATGATGATGATTGTGGTGTGTTGGTGATTATGATGATGATGATGATTGTGGTGTGTTGGTGATTATGATGATGATGATGATTGTGGTGTGTTGGTGATTATGATGATGATGATGATGATTGTGGTGTGTTGGAGATTATGATGATGATGATGATTGTGGTGTGTTGGAGATTATGATGATGATGATGATTGTGGTGTGTTGGAGATATGATGATGATGATGATTGTGGTGTGTTGGAGATTATGATGATGATGATGATTGTGGTGTGTTGGTGATTATGATGATGATGATGATTGTGGTGTGTTGGTGATTATGATGATGATGATGATTGTGGTGTGTTGGTGATTATGATGATGATGATTGTGGTGTGTTGGTGATTATGATGATGATGATTGTGGTGTGTTGGAGATTATGATGATGATGATGATTGTGGTGTGTTGGTGATTATGATGATGATGATGATTGTGGTGTGTTGGTGATTATGATGATGATGATGATTGTGGTGTGTTGGAGATTATGATGATGATGATTGTGGTGTGTTGGTGATTATGATGATGATGATGATTGTGGTGTGTTGGTGATTATGATGATGATGATGATTGTGGTGTGTTGGTGATTATGATGATGATGATTGTGGTGTGTTGGTGATTATGATGATGATGATGATTGTGGTGTGTTGGTGATTATGATGATGATGATGATTGTGGTGGGTTGGTGATTATGATGATGATGATTGTGGTGTGTTGGTGATTATGATGATGATGATGATTGTGGTGTGTTGGAGATTATGATGATGATGATGATTGTGGTGTGTTGGTGATTATGATGATGATGATGATGATTGTGGTGTGTTGGAGATTATGATGATGATGATGATTGTGGTGTGTTGGTGATTATGATGATGATGATTGTGGTGTGTTGGTGATTATGATGATGATGATGATGATTGTGGTGTGTTGGTGATTATGATGATGATGATGATTGTGGTGTGTTGGAGATTATGATGATGATGATGATTGTGGTGTGTTGGAGATTATGATGATGATGATGATTGTGGTGTGTTGGAGATTATGATGATGATGATTGTGGTGTGTTGGTGATTATGATGATGATGATGATGATTGTGGTGTGTTGGAGATTATGATGATGATGATGATTGTGGTGTGTTGGAGATTATGATGATGATGATTGTGGTGTGTTGGTGATTATGATGATGATGATGATGATTGTGGTGTGTTGGAGATTATGATGATGATGATGATTGTGGTGTGTTGGAGATTATGATGATGATGATTGTGGTGTGTTGGTGATTATGATGATGATGATGATTGTGGTGTGTTGGAGATTATGATGATGATGATGATTGTGGTGTGTTGGAGATTATGATGATGATGATGATTGTGGTGTGTTGGAGATTATGATGATGATGATTGGGTGGTGATTTGGTGATGATGATGATTGTGGTGTGTTGGTGATTATGATGATGATGATGATTGTGGTGTGTGGTGATTATGATGATGATGATGATTGTGGTGGGTTGGTGATTATGGTGATGATGATGATTGTGGTGTGTTGGTGATTATTGATGATGATGATGATTGTGGTGTTTGGTGATTATGATGATGATGATGATTGTGGTGTGTTGGTGATTATGGTGATGATGATGATTGTGGTGTGTTGGTGATTATGATGATGATGATGATTGTGGTGTGTTGGTGATTATGATGATGATGAGATTGTGGTGTGTTGGTGATTACGGTGATGATGATGATTGTGGTGTGTTGGTGATTATGATGATGATGATGATTGTGGTCGGGTTGGTGATTATGATGATGATGATGATTGTGGTGTGTTGGTGATTATGATGATGATGATTGTGGTGTGTTGGTGATTATGGTGATGATGATGATGATTGTGGTGTGTTGGAGATTATGATGATGATGATGATTGTGTGTGTTGGAGATTATGATGATGATGATTGTGGTGTGTTGGAGATTATGATGATGATGATGATTGTGGTGTGTTGGAGATTATGATGATGATGATTGTGGTGTGTTGGTGATTATGATGATGATGATGATGATTGTGGTGTGTTGGAGATTATGATGATGATGATGATTGTGGTGTGTTGGAGATTATGATGATGATGATTGTGGTGTGTTGGTGATTATGATGATGATGATGATGATTGTGGTGTGTTGGAGATTATGATGATGATGATGATTGTGGTGTGTTGGAGATTATGATGATGATGATTGTGGTGTGTTGTGATTATGATGATGATGATGATGATTGTGTTGTGTTGGAGATTATGATGATGATGATGATGATTGTCGTGTGTTGGAGATTATGATGATGATGATGATTGTAGGTGTGTTGGAGATTATGATGATGATGATGATTGTGGTGTGTTGGAGATTATGATGATGATGATTGTGGTTGTGTTGGAGATTATGATGATGATGATTGTGGTGTGTTGGAGATTATGATGATGATGATGATTGTGGTGTGTTGGAGATTATGATGATGATGATTGTGGTGTGTTGGTGATTATGATGATGATGATGATGATTGTGGTGTGTTGGAGATTATGATGATGATGATGATTGTGGTGTGTTGGAGATTATGATGATGATGATTGTGGTGTGTTGGTGATTATGATGATGATGATGATTGTGGTGTGTTGGAGATTATGATGATGATGATGATGATTGTGGTGTGTTGGAGATTATGATGATGATGATGATTGTGGTGTGTTGGAGATTATGATGATGATGATGATTGTGGTGTGTTGGAGATTATGATGATGATGATTGTGGTGTGTTGGAGATTATGATGATGATGATGATTGTGGTGTGTTGGAGATTATGATGATGATGATGATTGTGGTGTGTTGGTGATTATGTGATGATGATGATGATTGTGGTGTGTTGGAGATTATGATGATGATGATGATTGTGGTGTGTTGGTGATTGTGATGATGATGATGATTGTGGTGTGTTGGTGATTATGATGATGATGATGATTGTGGTGGGTTGGTGATTATGGTGATGATGATGATTGTGGTGTGTTGGTGATTGTGATGATGATGATGATTGTGGTGTGTTGGTGATTATGATGATGATGATGATTGTGGTGTGTTGGTGATTGTGATGATGATGATGATTGTGGTGGGTTGGTGATTATGGTGATGATGATGATTGTGGTGTGTTGGTGATTATGATGATGATGATGATTGTGGTGTGTTGGTGATTATGATGATGATGATGATTGTGGTGTGTTGGTGATTACGGTGATGATGATGATTGTGGTGTGTTGGTGATTATGATGATGATGATGATTGTGGTGGGTTGGTGATTATGGTGATGATGATGATTGTGGTGTGTTGGTGATTATGATGATGATGATGATTGTGGTGTGTTGGTGATTATGATGATGATGATGATTGTGGTGGGTTGGTGATTATGGTGATGATGATGATTGTGGTGTGTTGGTGATTATGATGATGATGATGATTGTGGTGTGTTGGTGATTATGATGATGATGATGATTGTGGTGGGTTGGTGATTATGGTGATGATGATGATTGTGGTGTGTTGGTGATTATGATGATGATGATGATGATTGTGGTGTGTTGGTGATTATGATGATGATGATGATTGTGGTGTGTTGGTGATTACGGTGATGATGATGATTGTGGTGTGTTGGTGATTATGATGATGATGATGATTGTGGCGGGTTGGTGATTATGGTGATGATGATGATTGTGGTGTGTTGGTGATTATGATGATGATGATGATTGTGGTGTGTTGGTGATTACGGTGATGATGATGATTGTGGTGTGTTGGTGATTATGATGATGATGATGATTGTGGTGTGTTGGAGATTATGATGATGATGATGATTGTGGTGTGTTGGTGATTATGATGATGATGATGATTGTGGTGTGTTGGTGATTATGATGATGATGATGATTGTGGTGTGTTGGTGATTACGGTGATGATGATGATTGTGGTGTGTTGGTGATTATGATGATGATGATGATTGTGGTGTGTTGGTGATTATGATGATGATGATGATTGTGGTGTGTTGGTGATTATGATGATGATGATGATTGTGGTGTGTTGGTGATTATGGTGATGATGATGATTGTGGTGTGTTGGTGATTATGATGATGATTGTGGTGTGTTGGAGATTATGATGCTGATGATGATTGTGGTGTGTTGGTGATTATGATGATGATGATGATTGTGGTGTGTTGGTGATTATGATGATGATGATGATTGTGGTGTGTTGGTGATTATGATGATGATGATGATGATTGTGGTGTGTTGGTGATTATGATGATGATGATGATTGTGGTGTGTTGGAGATTATGATGATGATGATTGTGGTGTGTTGGTGATTATGATGATGATGATGATGATTGTGGTGTGTTGGAGATTATGATGATGATGATGATGATTGTGGTGTGTTGGAGATTATGATGATGATGATGATTGTGGTGTGTTGGTGATTATGATGATGATGATTGTGGTGTGTTGGTGATTATGATGATGATGATGATGATTGTGGTGTGTTGGTGATTATGATGATGATGATGATGATTGTGGTGTGTTGGAGATTATGATGATGATGATGATTGTGGTGTGTTGGTGATGATGATGATGATTGTGGTGTGTTGGTGATTATGATGATGATGATGATTGTGGTGTGTTGGTGATTATGATGATGATGATGATTGTGGTGTGTTGGTGATTATGATGATGATGATGATGATTGTGGTGTGTTGGTGATTATGATGATGATGATGATTGTGGTGTGTTGGAGATGATGATGATGATTGTGGTGTGTTGGTGATTATGATGATGATGATGATGATTGTGGTGTGTTGGTGATTATGATGATGATGATTGTGGTGTGTTGGTGATTATGATGATGATGATGATTGTGGTGTGTTGGAGATTATGATGATGATGATGATGATTGTGGTGGGTTGGTGATTATGATGATGATTGTGGTGTGTTGGTGATTATGATGATGATGATTGTGGTGTGTTGGAGATTATGATGATGATGATGATTGTGGTGTGTTGGAGATTATGATGATGATGATGATTGTGGTGTGTTGGTGATTATGATGATGATGATGATTGTGGTGTGTTGGAGATTATGATGATGATGATGATGATTGTGGTGGGTTGGTGATTATGATGATGATGATGATTGTGGTGTGTTGGAGATTATGATGATGATGATGATGATTGTGGTGTGTTGGTGATTATGATGATGATGATGATTGTGGTGTGTTGGTGATTATGATGATGATGATGATTGTGGTGTGTTGGTGATTATGATGATGATGATGATTGTGGTGTGTTGGTGATTATGATGATGATGATTGTGGTGGGTTGGTGATTATGATGATGATGATGATTGTGGTGTGTTGGTGATTATGATGATGATGATGATTGTGGTGTGTTGGTGATTATGATGATGATGATGATGATTGTGGTGTGTTGGTGATTATGATGATGATGATGATGATTGTTGGTGTGTTGGTGATTATGATGATGATGATGATTGTGGTGTGTTGGAGATTATGATGATGATGATTGTGGTGTGTTGGTGATTACGATGATGATGATGATTGTGGTGTTTTGGTGATTATGATGATGATGATGATTGTGGTGTGTTGGTGATTATGATGATGATTGTGGTGTGTTGGTGATTATGATGATGATGATGATGATTGTGGTGTGTTGGTGATTATGATGATGATGATGATTGTGGTGTGTTGGAGATTATGATGATGATGATGATGATTGTGGTGGGTTGGTGATTATGGTGATGATGATGATTGTGGTGTGTTGGAGATTATGATGATGATGATGATTGTGGTGGGTTGGTGAATAATGATGATGATGATGATTGTGGTGTGTTGGTGATTATGATGATGATGATGATGATTGTGGTGTGTTGGTGATTATGATGATGATGATGATGATTGTGGTGTGTTGGTGATTATGATGATGATGATGATTGTGGTGTGTTGGTGATTATGATGATGATGATGATTGTGGTGTGTTGGTGATTATGATGATGATGATTGTGGCGTGTTGGTGATTATGATGATGATGATGATTGTGGTGTGTTGGTGATTATGATTATGATGATGATGATGATGATGATTATGATGATGATGATGATGATGATTGTGGTGTGTTGGTGATTATGATGATGATGATGATGATGATTGTGGTGTGTTGGTGATTATGATGATGATGATGATTGTGGTGTGTTGGAGATTATGATGATGATGATGATGATGATTGTGGTGTGTTGGTGATTATGATGATGATGATGATTGTGGTGTGTTGGTGATTATGAAGATGATGATGATTGTGGTGTGTTGGTGATTATGATGATGATGATGATTGTGGTGTGTTGGAGATTATGAAGATGATGATGATTGTGGTGTGTTGGTGATTATGATGATGATGATGATTGTGGTGTGTTGGAGATTATGATGATGATGATGATTGTGGTGTGTTGGTGATTATGATGATGATGATGATTGTGGTGTGTTGGTGATTATGAAGATGATGATGATTGTGGTGTGTTGGTGATTATGATGATGATGATGATTGTGGTGTGTTGGAGATTATGATGATGATGATGATTGTGGTGTGTTGGTGATTATGATGATGATGATGATTGTGGTGTGTTGGTGATTATGATGATGATGATGATTATGGCGTGTTGGTGATTATGATGATGATGATGATTGTGGTGTGTTGGAGATTATGATAATGATGATGATGATTGTGATGTGTTGGTGATTATGATGATGATGATGATTGTGGTGTGTTGGTGATTATGATAATGATGATGATTGTGGTGTGCTGGAGATTATGATAATGATGATGATCATTATCTAAACTATAATAAAGGAAGGTCTTGTCGGGACTGCGTACGGTTTATATTTTTATCCCGTTATTAAAATAAGTTGGATTACTTTGAATAAATAATGAATGAATATTACATAATTTATCTACTAAATTTCGTAAAAATAAATAATTTCAAATTGACTTCTTTCCAAAGTTGCACTTCCGGTATATCGTTCCCACCACCACCACCACCACCTCCACTTCAACTACCATATATATAGAAAGAGAGAGTGTGTGATGGCGATCACTTAAATAAACATACTAATTTTCTGTCACTAATTTTCTCCTAATGCAGTTTATATATAATATCGTCTTATTTCAATGTATCATGGATTACATTACTGATTACAGAAGACAGTGTAACACAGTCTTTGTTCAATTTCTGTGTATATTGTCAATTACGATTTTATTTGATGTATCATATCTACATGTATATATATTTGTGTATAATATCAATATACACACTACACATACTAGCAGAAAACCACCCACAGGGTGGCTTTTCTGCTAGTCATAATAATAAACAAATTACGATAAAGGCAATTGTGATAATAATTGTTTCTACTTTTGGCACAAGGCCAACATTTACCCAGTGCATTACTGGTACTTTATTTTATCGACCTCGTAAGATGAAAGGCAAAGTTAACATTGGCGGGATTTGAACTCAGAATGGTAAGGGCCGTAACTCTATACGTCAAAGCATGGCGTCCGACCCTATACTGCCAATCCACCGCCCCAAGGCAAATCCACTGCAATAATGATAATAATTATCATAACAATGATGATGATGATGATTATGCCGATGTGGATGATTATAATCATGAGAATTACAATGATCCTGATGATGATCATGATAATAGTAGTGTTGCTGCTGCTGATGATGATGATGAAGTACATTTCTGAAAATAACTAGTTTTATTTTTTGTTGTTTTTAATATCCTGACTTAGTTTTTATGTATTTTTACATTATTCTCATATTCGGACTGGCTGATTCTGTATGGTGTGTATAGCTCAGTCTACTTGGTATTTGGTGGATATACACTAGCAGGCACTAGGTGAGTGGTTAGGGTGTTAGACACACAATATAGTGTAGGTGTAGTAGTTAGTGTGTTAGACACAATATAGTGTAGGTGTAGTAGTTAGTGTGTTAGACACACAATATAGTGTAGGTGTAGTGGTTAGTGTGTTAGACACAATATAGTGTAGGTGTGGTGTAGTGGTTAGTGTGCTAGCCACATAATATAGTGTAGGTGTAGTAGTTAGTGTGTTAGACACACAATATAGTGTAGGTGTGGTGTAGTGGTTAGTGTGTTAGACACACAATATAGTGTAGGTGTGGTGTAGTGGTTAGTATGTTAGACACAATATAGTGTAGTTGTAGTGTAGTAGTTAGTGTGTTAGACACACAATATAGTGTAGTGGTTAGTGTGTTAGACATAATATAGTGTAGGTGTGGTGTAGTGGTTAGTGTGTTAGACACAATATAGTGTAGGTGTAGTGTAGTGGTTAGTGTGTTAGACACACAATATAGTGTAGGTGTAGTAGTTAGTGTGTTAGACATAATATAGTGTAGGTGTGGTGTAGTAGTTAGTGTGTTAGACATAATATAGTGTAGGTGTGGTGTAGTAGTTAGTGTGTTAGACACACAATATAGTGTAGTGGTTAGTGTGTTAGACATAATATAGTGTAGGTGTGGTGTAGTGGTTAGTGTGTTAGACACAATATAGTGTAGGTGTAGTGTAGTAGTTAGTGTGTTAGACACAATATAGTGTAGGTCTGGTGTAGTGGTTAGTGTGTTAGACACAATATAGTGTAGGTGTGGTGTAGTAGTTAGTGCGTTAGACACAATATAGTGTAGGTGTGGTGTAGTGGTTAGTGTGTTAGACACAATATAGTGTAGGTGTGGTGTAGTGGTTAGTGTGTTAGACACAATATAGTGTAGGTGTGGTGTAGTAGTTAGTGTGTTAGACATAATATAGTGTAGCTGTGGTGTAGTGGTTACTGTGTTAGACACACAATATAGTGTAGGTGTGGTGTAGTAGTTAGTGTGTTAGACACAATATAGTGTAGGTGTGGTGTAGTAGTTAGTGTGTTAGACACAATATAGTGTAGGTGTGGTGTAGTAGTTAGTGTGTTAGACACAATATAGTGTAGGTGTGGTGTAGTAGTTAGTGTGTTAGACACAATATAGTGTAGGTGTGGTGTAGTGGTTAGTGTGTTAGACACAATATAGTGTAGGTGTAGTGGTTAGTGTGTTAGACACACAATATAGTGTAGATGTGGTGTAGTAGTTAGTGTGTTAGACACAATATAGTGTAGGTGTGGTGTAGTGGTTAGTGTGTTAGACACAATATAGTGTAAGTGTAGTAGTTAGTGTGTTAGACACACAATATAGTGTAGGTGTAGTGGTTAGTGTGTTAGACACAATATAGTGTAGGTGTGGTGTAGTGGTTAGTTTGCTAGCCACATAATATAGTGTAGGTGTAGTAGTTAGTGTGTTAGACACACAATATAGTGTAGGTGTGGTGTAGTGGTTAGTGTGTTAGACACACAATATAGTATAGATGTGGTGTAGTAGTTAGTGTGTTAAACACAATATAGTGTAGGTGGGGTGTAGTGGTTAGTGTGTTAGACACACAATATAGTGTAGGTGTGGTGTAGTGGTTAGTGTATTAGACATAATATAGTGTAGGTGTAGTGTAGTAGTTAGTGTGTTAGACACAATATAGTGTAGATGTGGTGTAGTAGTTAGTGTGTTAGACACAATATAGTGTAGGTGTGGTGTAGTAGTTAGTGTGTTAGACACAATATAGTGTAGGTGTGGTGTAGTAGTTAGTGTGTTAGACACAATATAGTGTAGGTGTGGTGTAGTAGTTAGTGTGTTAGACACACAATATAGTGTAGATGTGGTGTAGTGGTTAGTGTGTTAGACACAATATAGTGTAGGTGTAGTAGTTAGTGTGTTAGACACAATATAGTGTAGGTGTAGTAGTTAGTGTGTTAGACACACAATATAGTGTAGGTGTAGTGTAGTAGTTAGTGTGTTAGACACAATATAGTGTAGATGTGGTGTAGTGGTTAGTGTGTTACACACAATATAGTGTAGGTGTGGTGTAGTGGTTATTGTGTTAGACACAGTATAGTGTAGGTATAGTGTAGTAGTTAGTGTGTTAGACACACAATATAGTGTAGGTGTAGTGTAGTAGTTAGTGTGTTAGACACAATATAGTGTAGATGTGGTGTAGTGGTTAGTGTGTTACACACAATATAGTGTAGGTGTGGTGTAGTGGTTAGTGTGTTAGACACAATATAGTGTAGGTATAGTGTAGTAGTTAGTGTGTTAGACATACAATATAGTGTAGGTGGGGTGTAGTAGTTAGTGTGTTAGACACACAATATAGTGTAGGTGTGTGACCTAGTCCTTAGGGTGTTGGACACATCATGTAATGTATGTGTGAGACCTAGTGGTTAAGTTGTTGTACACACAGCATAGGATTATCTGGCTTTATGGTTAACATGTTTTAATGACATAAAATCATTGGGTTTGTTACTTAGATGAATGGCACCTTCTTGAGCCAGACACTTTATTTCATGTTGATCCACTTCACTCATTTGAAAATAAGTGAAAAGCAACATCAACCAGATGTGAAGCATGTGATGGAGTGTTGTCCTGTCCAAGGAGGTGTTTTGTACTTTGAAGATATTACATGTTGCTATAATGACCCAACTCCTACAGTAGTTCACTACATGTTAATATTGTAACCAACACAAACACTAATTCACTACATGTTGCCATAGTGACCCAACAGATGAGTACTTCACTACATGTTATTATAGTGAACCAGCACGAACAGTAGTTCATCACATGTTAATATAGTAACACAACACAAATGCTAATTCACTACATGTTGCAATAGGGAGCCTACACCAACAGTAGTTCACCACATGTTCATACAAACACTAATTCACTACATGTTTCTATAGGGAGTCTACACCAACCATCATACACTGCATGTTGCTATAGTGATCCAACATCAACAATATTTTCACCACAGGTTGCTATTATGATTCAACACCAAAAGCAGTTCACTACATGTTGATATAGTAACCAAACACTAACAATAGTTTCCTACATGTAACTATCTATACATATATATAAAATTGAAATTGTCTGTGTGTGTGTGTGTCCTAAGTTTTGCAAAATCTATACAAATCCACATTTCTACTCCAATTGACTTTAAACTTGCATTTATATATTCATTGCGGTCTAAAGATATTAACTGCAGCTTTTATTTTTTAATTTTTCTGTTGTTAAAGGCGTGTTAGGCACTGGTTATCGATCTTTCTCTCTCTTTCTCTCTCTTTATTAGTCTGTCTTTTTAGATAGATACATAGCTATAAGGTCTCGCCCTTATAATTTCTGTATGTATGTCTGGTTGTCTGCATTACGACATTATGACAAACATTGTTCTCATTGATGACGTATTTTCTTCACTATTTTCCATTCATTGCCAGAGAACGTTTTCATGAACCAAAGTATCGTCTTCCTGTTTTCCTTCGGTTGCAACGTTTTTCGAAATATTTACTTCTGCGTTTACAGATTGATTTTTTTAGTTTCAGAAGATGCCGTTAAGGGTGAAAGCACACGATAACCAATGTCAATGTTACTGCTGCTATATAGGACTCCCATTGTCACTGAACTTTCACCTTTGTGTTCTGCATTTCCATCTGCAGGCCAACATGGAATGGTCTTCATAGTAGTCTGTTTATTGAGGGAGAAACAGAAGGGTCTCGAATTTGCTATCCAAAAAACCCATTGACAATAACAAAAACCGCTAACATCAACGCAGAATGATACATTGTAGGTCGTTTTAACGTGCAGCGCCGGGTACTACTGCTAGTATATATATATGTATTTGTGTGTATATATATATATATATATATATATATATATACACACACATGCATTGTAGGTTGCTTTAAGCCATCTTTTATTATTCAAAAAACTCCTTGCCAATAAACATTAACCCTTTGTGCGCCATTAATCTGACTGTAGACCAATAAATACCAACTAAACGGAGCGTTGACAAGAACAATGGTGAATGAATCTTCGAGGTAAACAGTTTCCTCCCGAGCTGTTAGTTCATGCGGCATTCTCTGCTACACCTTTTCAATAATACCGAACAACTTACTGCTGGTCACTCCTTCCTCTAAAAGCCGTACAAACCGGACATGTGCATCAGGCAGATGGATTGGGTGAAAATCTACACCAGGCCTACGCGAGAAATTTGAAAGGGACTGCACCAAGAGAGATAGAGAGAAAGAGTGCGAATGAACTTTTGAGGTAAGTAGCCTACGCCTTACTGCTATGACACTGGAACCCTCTGCCAACTTAACCTGTAACATTCTCTTTCACATTTACTCCAATAGGCCAAAACAGAGTGAAAACGCCAGGGGACAACTGTCACAGAAGGAGTATGAAAAGAAGGGGCTCAACAATATTTTTATGAACAATGCACGTAGACAGCTAAACTGTACTTTCAACTTCTTAATTTTCTCCAAATAAAACAAGTTTCCTGTCGGTATATTTTCGTGAGTTTTTAATAGGCACTCACAAATAAACGTTTCTCATTGGAGGTGCTATTACCAATGTTCTTACCCGTGCAATGCCGGGATACACTGCTAGTAGTGACATAAGACCAGTACCAGTTCACAACATGATGCTATATTGACCCAGTTGGACATGTTAAACAATAGAGATTATTGTGTTGTCTATTAATATTTTACCTGTAATTTCTCAAACATGATGATGTGGCAATAGAATGCTTCGAGATATTTGTTCCAACTCTCTATGCTCTAATTTCAAATCTGACTGAGGTCAACTTGGCCTTTATTTCTTTCAAAGTTGAAAAATTTAGTACAAGTTCAATATTGGGGCTTGATTCTTCCTTTATAACTCTCTTTCTCACTTTCTCTCTCTCATTTCCTTTCGCTGGAAGAAATCAGCTGTGTTCAGACCTGGAGAGGTATGTGTTCCATGAAGTTTAGCCTTTACAGCATTTAAACCGGCCATATCCAGCCAGAATTCTCTTCCCTCTCTCTCTGTTCAAACCAGCCATAACCGTTGTTAAGGTATTGTTCTCAAAATAAATAATATCAAAATCTCATAGCTTCGATATTATATGAGATAATTATGTGAGATAAAGTATTTACCATGAAAATACAATAGTATATATAGAGTAATGTAAATGCCCAAGACACACCATATGCTATGATGATGTCCCAATGATTCAATCAGGAGTTAAGTGCTCATGGATATATAACTTCTTCAGCCTAGTTTCCTCATTTATAATATACTAACAGAATGGCCCGGCGTTACTCGGGATTCTAAACATAGATTGGCATGTTTATCCCTCCTTTCTGAAACAGTACAGAGAAGTACGGAATACTTCGGCCTTGCGACCATCGAATAGCGGATTCCACTGATGATTCGTTTGCCCGCCTTGTTCTTTTTCTTGTCGCTTTGGGAGTATTTCGGCCAATGGAGTATCTCTTCCTTCGAGGCATGACCTAAAAGCAGGATGAAGTACACTAAGACTGACTGGTAGAGTAAGGAGTAAACTCGTCAGTGATGCATGTGATTTCCGAACCGTTAACTATGTAATTGCTAAGCCATGAGTGCTATCTTAACCAGGGCACAACGTTATAGCTATGTATCTATCTGCATTACGACATTATGAAAACATTGACTTCACTATCTGTGTGTGTGTGTATATATGTATATATAGTGTGTGTATATATATATATAGTGTATATATATATATATATATATATATCATCATCATCATCGTTTAACGTCCATCTTCCACGCTTGCATGGGTTTGGGCGGGGGTTTTCCCACTTGAGGTAAGGGTGGTTGTCTTGCTCGCATAGGACTGTCTGGCGGATGCCCTTCCTAACACCAACTACATTTACAGTGTGGACTGGGAGGTTTTTATCGTGTTACCTACATGGCCACATTACAGCGTGGACTGTGTGTTTTTTTGTCGTGACACCTACACGACCTCATTTGTTTCGAACTGGATGTTGTGGTACCAACATAACTTTACATTGAAAGGGGTGATGTGGATGGGGTGGGGGTAGTGGGATGGGGGTGTATTTTGTTAGAGGTGCCTACTGACTGTAGTAGGTTTCACTTTGTACTTAGGTAAGGCGGATCTTCTGTATTACTGTGTAGCGCCAAAGATCTCGGTCCAGTGACATTGTCTTGGAGAGGTGTAAGTGTGTGAGGTCAGAATTTATCAAGTCGTCCTAGGTTTTTCTGGGTCTGCCTACTCCGTGGCTACCGTCTATTTTTATTGCCCTGCACTTTTTTATACAGCTGTCGTCTTTCATGCGCATCACGTGACCATACCAACGTAGTCTTCTCTCGAGTAAACAACATCTGATCTCTCTTATTTCTAATTTTTCCCTTAGTTTGTTTATGCTTTGCCGTTCACATATATTACTATTACACATCCAGCGGAGCATGCAAGCTTCGTTCCACTCCAGTCTGCGTATATCCTCTGCACACAATGCCCAGGTCTCACTGCCATGTAACATTGCTGTTCATATGCAGGCATCATACAGCCTGCCTTTCATTTTTAGAGGGAACCCTTTAGCGGCTAATAGTGGTATAAGCTCTCTGAACTTTTTCCATCCAGTTCTGACTCTAGCTACTGTACTTTCAGAGCACCCTCCACCACTGCTGATTTTGTCACCCAAGTAACGGAAGGTGTCCACTATTTCTATAGAACCATCTGTGCAATGGAATGAGCTAGTATTCTGTGGGCACTTGCTGCTACTTACTGCACCAGAGCACCGGCCACATATGAAATCTATGTTCTTAGTTAGCTTACCTGTGATCCCACTACATCTTTTATGCACCCATACTTTGCATTTGGGACATAAAATGGTGTTTCTACCTACGCCTTTCCTACACACTGAGCATGGCCATTTCCCGGATGGGACCGGTGCCCTATTTTCCTTTCTACAAACTAGAACTTTAGTCTTAGACAGGTTAATTTTAAGGCCTTTTGATTCTAGGCCATGCTTCCATGTTTGGAATTTCTTCTCTAGTTCGGCCATTGATTCAGCTATGAGCGTTAGATCATCTGCGTATAGGAGTTCCCATGGGCAACCGGTCTTGAACTCCACTGTTATAGCCTGAAGGGCAATAATAAATAGTAGGGGGCTAAGAACGGAGCCCTGATGAACACCAACTATTACGCTAAACTCTTCACTATATTCGTTGTTAATTCTAACCTTGCTGACTGTTTCTTTATACATGGCTTGTATAGCTCTCACAAGCCATTCATCAACACCTAGTTTTCTAAGAGCCCACCAGATAATGGAATGGGAGACTCTGTCGAAGGCTTTCTCCAAGTCGACAAAAGCTAAGTATAAGGGTTTACTTTTAGCTAGGTACTTCTCCTGTAGTTGTCGTACAATTAAAAGAGCGTCTGTGGTACTTTTACCTGACACAAACCTGAACTGCATTTCATCTAGATCAATTCTCTCTCTGATTAGTTGCGTTATTACTTTTTATGTGACCTTCATGACCTGGTCGATTAATTTAATGCCTCTATAGTTACTCCTATCTAGGGCATCTCCTTTACCCTTGTAGCAGTTAATGATGATGCTGTTACGCCAGTCCTTCGGAACAACCCCATTCTGTATGACTTGGTTTACTATCCTGGTGACCATGGTGTGTCCCCCCCATTCCAGAAGCTTTCAGCATTTCAGCAACTATTTCCGAAGGCCCAGCCGCCTTACTCGTCTTCATATCTTTGATTGCCTTACTTATTATACTACCTTCGACTAACAGTGCTGGTCCCCTCTATTGGATCGATGTGGGGGAGACTGTCTTTCTCCCATTTATTCTCCTCATTTAGTAGCCTTTCATAGTGACACTTCCAAGCTACCTTCTTATCAGCATCAGTGATGGCAAGTACACCATCATCATTAAGGACACACTTCTCCCCGACTATAATATATATATATATATATATATAGTGTTAGTCGAACTAAAGAGGGCTCGATAAGGATAAATATATATCAAATATATAAGAACCCTAGAGCAAATATTGTTCTCATTGCTGACCTTCACTTTTTTCTGTTCATTGCCAGGGAATGTCTTCACGAACCGAAGTATCATCTTCCTGTTTTCCTTCGGTTGCAATGTTTTTCGAAATATTTACTTCTGCATTTTATGTTTTCATAATGTTGTAATGCAGACAGTCAGACATACAGACAGATATTATAAGCGGGTGACGTTATAGCTATGTATCTATCTCAAAAGACAGACTAAGAAGGAGAGAGAGATTGCTAACCGGTCCCTTGGGCATTGAAAATTTGAAATATTTTTTGCTGAAAACACTCACACGACCATAAGTATTACATGTGGAAAGTTTGAAAAAATCGGTTGGGTGGTTCTCGAGTTTTAGGGGACAGACAGACAGACATTCTCTGTTTTAGATATATAGATGCAGTTGTTGACACATAATATTCCACAATTATATCATGTATAACCATGTATGCTATTCTCCAATTATAGCATATACCTCTATGCATACTATTCCACAATTATATATATATATCTAATCATAATGTTCCACAATTATATCATATATTTCCATCCATAATGCTCCACAATTATATCATGTATTTCCATCCATAATGTTCCACAATTATATCATGTATTTCCATCCATAATTCCCTGCTGATGACCTCAACATTATTGCTATTTAAATATTTGCATATAAATTGTTCTGGGACTATAATTTACAGTTGGGTGGTTTTGGGAATGTTATCAATTCCTGCTTATTAACCATTTGAAATACAACAATGACTCTCTCTCTCTTTCTCGCTCTCTCTCTCTTCCTCTTTCTCTTACTTTCTCTCTATCTTCCCCTTCCTCCTCTTGCTTCTCAGTGTCTATTGAAATCAACAATGATGTTCCGCTTCATTGCAGTGAGCAATGGACATGTATATGGGTGAAAAGTCCAATATGGGACCCACAGACTCAACTGTAGATGTTGCACATGTCCTATGCTTGTGGACTAGATGGTTGTCACTGCAGTTGCTGAGCCATGTGCCAATCTCTGCACACAGTGACCTGGTCAGAGCAAAGGTTAGACAGCTCAAGGAGATGCTGAGTAGTAAGAGAATGCCTCTCTCTGCTCACAGCCATGTTGGTCTTTTACTGCATCTTCCTAGCTGGACAATGGAATTTTGCAGTGTTTCAGGGTTTGTAGAAGATTGTCTTTGAATTGCTTTTTCTGTCTGCTTTGCTCCTTTGCTACTGTGTAAGCTTACCACACATACACAACCAAGAGCTTATTATTGATAATGCTAAGTAGCCTAAGTTAAAGGTACATGCATCTGTGGAATACTCAGCCATTTACACTATATTACAAGACGGTCTGTCTCTGTAATTCAAAGGTTCAACTTTATCATTGTGAATCTCCCTGACAACTACATTAGGAATACACATGTCTGTGGAATACCTCAGCCACTTACACATTAATTTCAAAAGCTAGCTGTTCTCTTGATAGAACAACTAGAACACACTCATCACGGAAACCAACTGAGATCCATTCCACTTGAAACTTACAGACACATGGCACATGCAGAGTTTCATGTGTTGTTGCTTGAAATATTCTCAAACACTTTATTTTTGTTTTGTCAAAGAAATAAACTGAATAAATGAAAAATTGGACAAACCAATAGCTCTATGAATGATTCATATTGATCTGTAATAATTAACACAAAACAAATGGATCAAGAATAATCGAAAATCGTTTACAAAACAAGAAAACAAAATACAATAAAATGTCACACAATGTTATAGAATTGTTTTATTTAATGGTAATATCTCTTCAGTTATAGAATATCATATTAGCATGATTCACTCCCAGAACATTCATGGACTCAATTATGATACTGCAAACAGACGTAAACAATTTAAATAGGTACATTAATGTTGTTTGTGTTGTTGTTGCTGTTGTTACAGCTTACACCTATATAGATTTAGTTGGTCTCGCATAAGGCTCTATCTCATAGGAAGTTTCCCTGGTGTTTTAATGATAGAGGCCTCAGTTTTATGTTTGTGTTGTTTCAGCTTCCTATATAGGATGTATCCTATATAGGATGTATCTTATAGGAGGTTTCTCAAATGTTTTAATGATAAGGACCCTCTTCCTGTCATTATAAAAAAACCCACCCTTGTGCCAAACACTTGTCCATTGCAGATTACCCCCCCCCCCCCACACACACACACACACTCCCCAGCTACTGCTGGTACTAATTTTTTTGTCAGCAGAATGGACAGAAATAATGGGAAATGAAGTATCTTACTTAAGAAAACAATACACCTCACAATCCAGAAATCAAATCAACAACCTTATGATTGTAAGTACATCAACCCTAACCACTAGGCAATGTGTCTTCACAAACATTAATATTGAACAATGATGACCTACTAATTGTAAGATTTTGAATTCTAGCCATGGTCTCACACATTGAGGGACCAATTAGGAGTCAAAAGAGAATCTTAAACAATTTAAAGAGATATGTTAGCATTGAACACAGGACATATGTAGAGGCAGGCATGGCTGTGTGGTTAACCCTTTAGTATTTAAACTGGTCATATCCATCCAGAATTCACTCAACTCTTTCTGTTCAAACTGGCTGTATCTGGCTGAGAATACTGATGTTAAGGTATTGTTCTCAAAATAAATAATATCAAAATCTCATTGATTCGATATTATATGAGATAATTATGTGAGATAAAGCCTTTACCATGAGAATATAATAGTATATATAGAGTAAAATAAATGCTAAAGGGTTACAGAGTTCACTTTGCAGCCACATGGTTATGGTTCAGTCCCACTGTGTGGACTTAGGGCAAGTATCTTCTGCTATAGCACCAGGTTGACTAATATGGTTGTTATAAAATCCACAGATGATTTAGGCGAGAACACTTTGCCATCAAGACCAAAAGGTTTGTGAAATTTACCAAAATTCCCTTCACTCTATGTCTGGACTTCAGAAGCACTTATGGGGTCACAGTAGAAATATTTCTACTTAATAAAAATAATAATTGCACAATCAGAAACAGTCTTGACTATTAATCGTGTGACAACAATTGTGTGTGTGTGTGTGTGTGTGTACATATGACTTTTAGAAAAAAAAAGAAAGAGAACATTTAGAGAAAAATCAACATCAGTAATAATAGCTACAATAACAACAACAATACTTTATCTTTATTCATGTAGTGCAGAGGTTCTCAAAGTGGGCGCTACTGCCCCACGAGGGGGAGGTGGCTTGAGAAGGTCCAAGGGGTGCTGGGGCCTAAGGAGCAGGTAGGGATAATATAATAGTATATTAAATATCAAATGATCATCATCATCATCATCATCATCATCATCATTTTACGTCCGCTTTTCCCTGCTTGCAAGGGTGGGACGGGTCTTATTCAGCACAGCATCTCTCCACTCGTCACGGTCCCTCGTCATCTCCACCGTAAGCTTCAATGATCTGAGGTCTGTTCTCACCACCTCCGCCCATGTTTTTCGTGGTCTACCTCTACTACGTCTTCCTTCAACTGGCATTTCCTGGCACTTCTTCACCCATCGGTCATCCTCCATGCGCATCATATGTCCATACCACCTCAGTCTCCTCTCCCGTACACTACATTCTATCCCTCTCAGACACAGTTTCTCTCTCAACACATTTATGCTGGGTCGTTCACGCACATTTACACTGCACATCCAACGGAGCATGCTTGCCTCATTTCTCTCCAGCCGTCGCATATCTTCTGCGGTAGCTGCCCATGTCTCACTACCATGCAGCATCGCGCTCCTCACACAGGCATCATACAACCGGCCTTTCGTACGCAGGGAGAAACCCTTCTTCGTCAACAGAGGAAGCAGCTCCCTAAACTTCTTCCAACCCATCCTTATTCTAGATACTATGGCCTCGGAACACCCTCCTCCCATGCTAATCTGATCTCCTAGGTACCGGAAGCTATCCACCACTTCTATAGCGCCCCCTCGCATTTGAAAAATGTGTCTATCAGTGCGACTTCTACTGTCTAATTTCCCTGTACATCTACTGCATACATATTTCTCCCTACCTGTTAGTTTGCCTGCTATCCCGCTACATCTCTTGTGTACCCAGGACCTACATTGTGTGCATTTTATAGAATTTATGCCAGTTCCTTTTCTGCATATCGAACATGGCCATTTCCCTGACGGAATCAGGGTTTTGTCCTCTTTTCTACTCATCAACACTTTTGTCTTAGCTAGATTTACTCTCAGTCCTCTTGCTTCCAACTGCTGTTTCCATAGCCGGAATTTATTCTCTAGCTCCTCTACTGATTCTGCCATAAGAGCCAGATCGTCAGCATAGAGAAGTTCCCATGGACAGCCAGTCTTAAACTCCTCTGTTATGGCTTGGAGGACTATAATGAACAAGAGCGGGCTGAGGACCGAACCCTGATGTACTCCTACTTGTATCTGGAATTCCTCACTAAACTCCATTCCTACCCTGACTTTACTGAGAGTACCTCTGTACAAAGTTTGCACTGTCCTTACAAGCCATTCCTCAACACCCAGCTTCCTTAGGGACCACTAGATGACAGATCGGGGTACCCTATCAAAGGCCTTCTCTAGGTCAACAAAGGCCAAGTATAGTGGCTTATTCTTCTCTAAGAACCTCTCTTGCATTTGTCTCACCAAGAAGAGGGCATCTGTTGTACTCTTCCCAGGCACAAAACCAAACTGCATCTCATCTAGTTTGACCCTTTCTCTAATTAGTTGTGCTAAAATCCTTTCTGCCACTTTCATAACCTGATCTATCAGTTTTATACCCCTATAATTGCTCCTCTCCAAAGCATCCCCTTTACCTTTGTAGCAATTTATGAGAATACTGCTGCACCAGTCTTTGGGTATGACACCACCATATATAGCCTGATTGATTATGCGTGCAACCAGTTTAGTGCCTACGTCCCCTGATGCCTTCAGCATCTCAGCAACTATTCCCGATGGTCCGGCCGCCTTACCATTTTTCATTTCCCTAATCGCCTCTTGGACCCTATATTCGTCAATCTCAATAGCTGGTCCCTCTGTCGGATCTACCAAGGGTAATTTCTCTCTCTCCCATTCGTTCTCCACATTCATCAGTCTCTCATAATGGCATTTCCAGGCCTCCTTTTTCTGGTCATTCGTGACACTAAGTACACCGGCATCATCCCGGACACATTTATCACCAACAACATCCTGATTTGCATTGACACACTGCCTTGCAATGTGGAACACCGCACGCCTCTGATCTTCCCATCGCAGAACATTGGCAAACCTCCTACTCTCTGCCTCCCTGCGTGCTAAGTACACCTGACGTCTAGCTTCTCTCTTAGTGGCTGTATATTCTTCCCTACTCCCACCCTTATTCCAAGCCTTCCATGCTAGTCTTTTGTCTCTAATAGCCTTATCTACACTGCTGTTCCACCACCAGGTCACTCTCTGTCTGGTTGGGGCTCTGCTCCAGCCACAAGTTTCATCAGTAGCCTTCAGCAAGTTGTCACGTAAGAACTTCCAGTTATTATCTATGTCATACGTCTCTAAATCGTCTTCTTTTTCGTCATATACATCTTGAAGGGCTTTCCTAAATTTGAATTTTAGTGAAAGGTCTTTTAGCTTCCAGACCTTTCTTCTCCACACCTTCCTATATGGCTCATTCCATCTCTTGCTTACTGAGATATCACTAACAACTAACCTATGCTGTAGGGTACATTCTTCCCCAGGGTATGCCTTGGTATTAGACACTATCTGCCTGTCCCGCTGCCTAACTAGCAGGAAGTCAATCTGGCTTATGTGCTCACCAGATTTGTAGGTTATTAGGTGATTGGCAGGTTTCTGGAAGTTTGTGTTGCAAATAGTCAATGTACTTGCATCACAAAATTCAAGAAGTCTCACTCCTTCTTCATTTCTTGAACCGTAACCATGCCCACCATGTACCCCAGTGTAACCATCCTGGAGCTGTCCAACATGACCATTGAAGTCTCCTGCTAGCATAACGATGTCTCCCTCCTCTGTCATTGTGGTTGTTTGCAAAAGTTGCTCATAAAAGCAGTCTTTTTCATCTTTGCCTAGGCCTGCTTGGGGAGCATAGACCGAGATGATTGTCAGTAGTCTCCTACCTACAACTAATCTAAGCTTAATTATTCGATTACTAACTCGAACTACCTCTATTGTCTTATTGATCCATTTCTCAGCCACATGATACATATATATAAATATAGTAAAATAAAAAATATATAATATTTATACATAGTATATTTTATATTATTATATACAAATTAAAGATTCAATTTATTATATACTAGCAGTATATCCCGGCGTTGCACGGGTAAGAACATTAGTAATAGCACCTCCAATGAGAAACGTTTATTTGTGAGTGCCTGTTAAAAACTCACGAAAATATACCGACAGGAAACTTGTTTTATTGGAGAAAATTAAGAATTTGAAAGTACAGTTTAGCTGTCTACGTGCATTGTTCATAGAAATATTGTTGAGCCCGTTCTTTTCCTACTCCTCTGTTTTGGCCTTTTGGAGTAAATGTGAAAGAGAAAGTCACAGGTTAAGTTGGCAGAAGGTTCCAGTGTCTTAGCAGTAAGGCGTAGGCTACTTACTTCAAAAGTTCATTCGCACTCTTTCCACTAAGTTACTCTTTCTCTCTATCCCTCTTGGTTCAGTCCCTTGCGAATTTCTCGCGTAGGCCTGGTGTAGATTTTCACCCAATCCATCTACCCGATGTACATGTCCGCTTTGTACGGCTTGTGGAGGAAGTTGTTCGGTATTATTACGAAAAGGTATAGCAGAGAATCCCGCGTGAACTAACAGCTCGGGAGGAAACTGCTTACCTTGAAGATTCATTCGCCATCGTTCTTGTCAACACTCCATTTACTTGGTATTTGTTGGTCTACAGTTAGATGAATGGTGCACAAAGGGTTAATGTTTATTGGCAACAAGTTTTTTGAATAATAAAAGAGGGCTTAAAGCGACCTACAATGCATGTGTGTGTATATATATATATATATATATATATATATATATATATACACACAGATACATATATATATACTAGCAGTAGTACCTGGCGTTGCACAGGATAAGGTATTTTGCAACGCGGGCCGCCAACAGACCTAATCGTGGAAAAACTGCATGTCTGGACAATATGTAAAGAAAATAAACCGAATACTCTGATGGCTGGATAATCTTTAAGATTTTCCTCGATGAAGCAGGAAAAATGCAGATTTTCACCTAGGGGATCAAGAAAATAAATTTTTTTTATATGCATAATATGCCTTGAAATTTCAGGGAAAAATCGGCTAGACGTAACGCCTCCAAAAAGCCCTAAAAAGCTGAAAAAATGAAGTTTTTCACTTAATGTGGGCCCTAGGCCATAAAAAAATAGGATTTTCTTTGCTCACGGTTTGAAGAAGAGACTGACTAATACATACGAGTTACAATTTTAGTTACAATTTCAAGGAAATCGGTCTGACCTAACGCCTCAACCCCCCCCCCCCCTAAAAAGCTTAAAAAACGCAGTTTTCCACCTGATGCTTGCCCTAGGAGATAAGTAATACACATGTAAAGTTTGAAAAAAGTCGGTTGGGTACTTCTCGAGTTTTAGGGATTCAAACTCACAGACACACACACACAGACAGACAACCTCAGAGAAGTGACGTAATGCAGCCAGACAGACATACAGACAGATATTATAAGAGCGCGACGTTATATGTATGTATCTATCTAAAAAGAGAAAGACTAAGAATTATAGAGAGAGATCGCTAAATCGCCTAATGAGGTCCTAGGGCATTGAAAATTTGAATTTTTTTTGTTTTTTTGCTCAGAACACTCCCTGAAATATAAGTATTACATGTGTAAAGTTTGAAAACGGAAGTTTGGGTTCTTCTCGAGTTTTAGAGATTCAAACTCACACACACACAGATAGACATCCTCAGTTTTATATAAATATATATATATGTGTGTGTGTATGTATGCATATATATATATGTGTGTGTGTATGTATGTATATATATATATATAATATATGTGTGTGTGTGTGTGTATATATACATATATTTTTATGTGTATATTTATATATGTGTATATGTGTGTATATATATATATATATATATATATATATGTATATGTGTTTGTATATGTATATATATATATACGAGGTGTGTCAGAAAAGTTCCAGGACTGATGTCACAAAAGATTTATTTCAAACCCAAACTTCACACTAAGACTTTTCTCCTTCAAAGTAATCCCCCTGGAGTCTAATGCACTTTTCCATCCTTTTCTGCCACGCTTGCATGCACTCCTGGAAGGATTCTTCTGGGATCCTCCGCAGTTCCGTCGTCATGGCCTTTTTGATGTCGTCCACGTCTTCAAAACGGGTCCCCTCCTGGTCGTACTCGAAGATCCATGACTCATCACCGGCGATGACTGTCCCTAGCAAGTCTGGTTCAGTTTCAAGACGCTCGAGGATGTCCTGGCACACTTGCATGCGTCGACCCTTCTGGTCATCGTTCAGCAGTTTTGGCACCATCTTCGCGCAGACTTTCCGCATGTCCAAATCTTCAGTGAGAATCTTCCAGACGCTGTCCTGATTCATACCCAGCTCATTTGCCATCAGTCGAACAGTCAGCCGACGATCGCTACGCACCATCTGCCTGACGTGTTCAACGTTGACCTCAGTCTTGGTTGTTGAGGGCCTTCCGCTCCTGGGGTCATCTTCCACGTCATCGTGTCCTTCTTTAAACTTCTTGCACCACTCAAAAACACATGAGCGTGACATCGTCTTATCTCCATACACTTGCTGCAGCGGAGTTTTCCCCAACCGTACCAGAAACTTCAAGTTTGTTTGTTGCCCTGTGCTCATTGCTTGACGACCTGAAACAGAGGACATGTATATAAAATTATGAAGAAAAAAGTTTGATCGCTGCAGAGAGCTAAGATTACAGTTACATACTCCAGGGGGATTACTTTGAAGGAGAAAACTCTTAGTGGGAAGTTTGGGTTTGAAATAAATCTTTTGTGACATCAGTCCTGGAACTTTTCTGACACACCTTGTGTATATATATATATATATATATATATATATATATATAATATATGTGTGTGTGTATATGTATATATGTGTGTATATATATATATATAAGTATATATGTATGTGTGTGTGTGTGAATGTAGCGAAGATAATACGTCAACAATGACGTGTTCGTCAGAATGTCGTTATGCATACAGCAGACATACAGACAGATATTATAATGGCTCGATGGAGATCGATAACCGGCGCCTAACACCCCTTTAATAACAGAAAATAAAGGCTGCAGTTAGTATCTTTAGACCGCAAGGAATATATAAATGCAAGTTTGAAGTCAATTGGCGTAGAAATGTGGATTTGTATAGACTTTGCAAAAATGAGGACACGCACACGCACACAGACAACTACAGCTTTATATATATGTATAGATTATTTACAATTTGCATGTAGGCAGCTCTATCTGGAAATAGGGCGGGGGGGGGGGGGGGGTATTACGTAGCATGAGGGGGGGGGGGGGGGGCAACATTTGAGAACCTCTGATGTAGTGCATTCAGTGGTTATTTAAAGGTGCAGCTGACCCCTGTTTGTTCAGTTCTAAATGTAATTCATATCAAATACTACATGTGCTTACATGGTAAATGATAAATGAAGGAATCAGAAGACTCATAAAATATTAAACATACCCCTATTATGAATACTTATCAAACTCAGAGAAAATGAAACTCTGGCTCAAGGCACCTACTTCAAAAATTTGTGCAGTTGTAAAAATTACCTCAAAATAAACCTTGTGAGGTCAAGATATATAGTCCCAAATGTTGACTACATTATCATACACAACATACTATGTTTTGAATAATCTCTTGAATACTCTGATAATAATAATTGTTTCTACTATTGGCACAAGGCCAGTAATTATCCCAGTGCATTACTGGTACTTTATTTTATTGACCCCATAAGGATGAAAGGCAAAGTTAACCACGGCGGGATTTGAACACAGAATGGCAAGGGCCGTAACTCTATGCATCAAAGCATGGCACCGACCCTCTACCGATACTGCCAATTCACCGCCCTCTGATATTAATGATATTTCTTATTTGTATTGGGTCATGTTTAAGAGCTAATTAATCTTTTTGTTAACATATTTCTAAAGGCTATGATTTTCAAATCAATTTGAAAATAATCTAGAATTTGGAAGTATTTAGTATCATTACTGCCTTATTATTAATTAACTGAAATAGAGTTGAAATTACGGTTACAAAAGCACTAATGTATTTTTGAGATAACCTCAGATTTTTAAATTTAAAGTGGTGTGGGGCAGTCAACAGTTCTATTCTATAGATGGGAAAAGGGGAGGAAACAGCAGACTTTACACCCCGGGCTAGACAGTATATCTTAGCTGTAACCTGCCTGAATAATTGTTTCTGCTAGAACGAAGGCAGTTATTTCCTAAAAAATGTTAACACCTTGGGGTGATTACCATGGCGAAGAGATTTTTTAATCACCTTTCCTCTTCTTTTGTAAATTGAATTGAATTTTGAATTATATTCACAGCTCAACCCTCTGTAGATTTTGTTGAGCTCCTACTAGGTTGTATATTGTAGGAAGTTGTTTCAGTCCTATCTTGTTGTTACAGCTCACACCTGTGTATGTTTAGTTCACCTTCTACAAGGTTGTATCTTATAGAAGGTTTTGGGGGTGTTTTAATGATAGAGGCCACAGTCCTGTCATGTTATTATTATTTTTAAAGCTCACACATATACAGGTTTAGCTGACCTCCTATGGATTTGTATCTCATATGAGCTTTCTCTGGTGATTTGATAATTGGGACCCCAGTTCTATCATGAAAAGCAATGTGAACTGTAGCATCCAGCTCAAGAGCACAATGTGGTGCATGGTCAAAGAATCTAATTCCCAACCTTATGATCAAAAGTCAAAGACCCTATCTACTCAGCCATGCACTTTCATGTTTTTGTAGCTTGAGATTATGTAATAAAAACAATCTGATAAGTTTACAAAGAAATCAAGCAAGTTTGAAAATTTGAAATTTACTTGTTTCTATTAAGAAACACTGCTACAATTCCTTTATTAACTACAAAATAGTTGAATTAATAAGGTAAATTACTATTGGAGATGGAAAAAAGGTAAACAGAGATTCCTGCAGGAATCTAATTTTGCATCTGCTGTATACAGCATGGCTGAAATAATCATTCAGTAGATAGAAGATGTGAAGTTAGATTTCTGCAGGTGTCTTTGTTCACCTTTTCCCCATTAATTCAACTATTTTATAGTTAATATAGTTAATACTAGCAGAATGGCCCGGCATTGCTCGGGATTTGCTCTAGGGTTCTTATATATATGATATATATTTATCCTTATCAAGCCTCGTGAAATAAATATGTTTGTTTATATTTTGTTATTGTGTATGCAAAAATATCTGTACACGAATATGTAATTATATATATATATATATATATATATATATATATATATATATATATATATATATATATATATATATATATATATATATATATATAACAGTACAGAGAAGTACGGAATACCTTGGCCTCAGGATGGTGTCAACATTTTGTGCTTATAAAAAAAATTTGTCATAGATTACTAGAGTTTTTTTCCGTGCAAAGAAAATCAATACTTTATCGCGAAATAAATACTTTTATTTATATTTTGTTATTGTGTATGCAAAAATATCTGTACACGAATATATAATTATATATATATGGAGGCACATGGCTTAGTGGTAAGAGCGTTGGCCTTGCAATAGAAAGGTTGTGAGTTCAATTCTCAGACCGGGTGATGTGTTGTTTCCTTGAGCAAGAGACTTTATTTCACATTGCTCCAGTTTACTCAGCTGTAGAAATGAGATGATAGGAACTGGGATCCATATCATTCCACTGCAAAGTGGTCGTGGAGGTGCCACAGCAAAAAAGCACCCAGCACTCACTGTAAATGAGGTTGGTGTTAGGAAGGGCATCCAGCTGTAGAAATCAAGCCAGAATCAGTTCCCGTCCCACCCTTGCAAGCAGGGAAAAAGCGGACGTAAAACAAATGATGATATATATATATTAAAATAACAGATTAAAGTTTAAGCAAAGAATCGCTGCTTTCACCCTTAACGGGATCTTCTGAAACTAAAATAAGAAAATCAATCTGTGAACGCAGAAGTAAATATTTCGAAAAACGTTACACACTATATATATATATACACGCGCTATATATACATATATATACACACACACACACAGCTACGTCATAATATCGTAATGCAGACAGCCAGGCATACAGACAGATATTATACGGGCGTCACGTTAAATCTATGTATCTATCTAAAAAGAGAAAGACAAAGAGAGAAAGAAAGAGATCGCTAAATTGCCTAATGCGGTCCCTAGGGCATTGGAAATTGGAAATTTCTTTTGCTCAAAACACTCACACGACCATAAGTATTACATGTGTAAAGTGTGAAAACAATCAGTTGGGTGGTTCTCGAGTTTTAGTGAATGGACAGACGGACAGACAGACATTCTCTGTTTTAGATATATAGATATGAATTGTGGCAGCTTTTTTAATAAAAACAAATTAAAAAAATTTGGAATTTTAAATACTAAGAAATATGGGGAATAAGTATGATCAATTTGTGTTAACGCACACACACACACGTATATAAGCATACATACACACATATATATACATATACATACACATACACATGCACCCAACCTCACAATAATAAATATATTGAACTTTTAGTTTTCAAGTATGAATAGATTTTAAATAAAAGTAACTATGTTGTTGTTGCAGCTTTTTATCCCTGATGACGGGGGAGGAGGAGTAGAATAGCAGGCCCTCAAGAGCAAATTGTATTTCATGATGGATTGGCAGTATCGGTAGAGGGTCGGACGCCATGCTTTGACGCATAGAGTTACGGCCCTTGCCATTTTGAGTTCGAATCCCGCCGAGGTTAACTTTGCCTTTCATCCTTACGAGGTCGATAAAATAGAGTACCAGTAGTACACTGGGTAATTGCTGGCCTTGTGCCAAAAGTAGAAATAATTATTGTTGAAACTCATAGATGAGTTGACGAAGGAACACAACGTGAGGAAGGAAACTGCAGAAAAGGAAGACTGAGGAAAACATAGGCAGATGTAGCGAGAACTGATCTCAGAATACTGAAATTTACAGAGGAAAGGACAAAGGAAGACAAGTAGAGCGAGGTTATGGAAGAGGAAGACCAAGGATAGCCCAGGCAGAAGGGGTGAGAGATAATCTCAAAATTCTGAATCTCACAGAGGAGATGATAAAGAAACAAAATGGAGGGAAGCTGTGCTGAAGAAGACCCGTTCAACCCCAGACATAAAAATGATGATAATGATTTGTTTGAATGAGGAGAGGAAGACAGCAACAAAAGATGTTGAACAAATATATAAATATTTTCAAACTCAAAAGGTTTTATTTATTTTTTTTGTTTAATTTCATTTTTGTAACTTCTTATATTTAAAAAAATATTTTTCAACAAATAAAATGTTAACAAATTAAAAACAAAATAAAATCAATATTTTAATTTATTTTACTATAATTCTATTCTAAAAATATCTGCCCTTGTTTAAGACTTTTCAAATTAATCTGCCTGAAACTGCCCTTGGTTCTATAATACAAAATTGTATTAACTGCATATGCCACATGAAACAGCATTAGAAATAGATTCTTGAAAAGAATAAAACAACACTATGACTATATCACATTTGAAAATTAAGACTTCACTATAAAACTACAAATGTTCACAATGACCCATCCAGTAGTAAAGATATTGTAAAAATTTGCATTAACAAACCTGTTTTTTTTAAAAATATTTTCTGCTGAATCATTACTGGATATCAAAAGTTAAAGTGCTTGTATTAATCTAAGAACCTTCCATCATAATTTCATGAACCCACCTTCGTTAAGTTACAATCCAAACACCAACTTCATAATGAGAAATTTCTTTAAATTACTAAATCCCTCAAAACTCTTCTTTTCCTCGACCACCTATTCCTGAGAGGGTCGTGGAGCAAGAGTCCTCAAACACTCCCTCCAGCAGATCCTGTCAGAAGCAACTGTATTCAGCTGATCCAGCTGGATCCCCAAGCATCACCAGCCAAGCCCATGGATGTGATCCAAAAATCTTACTCGGAGTCTACGCCTGGGTCACCTACCTGTTGGTTTCGCCTGTAAAACTCTTCATTATTTTCAAAATTATTTGAATCACAAAGGCAGTGTCTTTTATATTTTAATTTTTATTCTTATACTGGTTTCAGTCATCTGACTGTCACCATGCTGGGTACTGCCTTAAAGTTGTTCAAATTGACCCAAGTACTTATTTCTTTCAAATCTGGTGCATATTTTATCAATATTCTTATACATATTTTGATGGTAACTGTTGTGTAACAGTTATGACCTCACCAGACAGCTATTACATGAACAGAAAATGACATGAACAAAATAAAATGAGCAAAAATAAAAATTACTCTTGCCATTTCAACAGCTAGTTTCAAACTGTTTGCCGAAAGGTTTCACAGCTGACTGTTTGTATAATCAGGGGCATGGTTTGTCCATATAAGCTGAATCAATGGCTGAACTAGAGGAGAAATTCCAAACTTGGAAGCATGGCCAAGAATCAATAGGCCTTAAAATTAACTTGTCTAAGACTAAAGTTCTAGTATGTAGGAAGGAAAATAGAGCACTGGTCCCCTCTAGGAAATGGCCATGCTCAGTGTGTAGGAAGGAGTAGGCAGAAACTCCATTTTATGTCCCAAATGCAAAGTATGGGTGCATAAAAGATGTAGTGGGATCACAGGTAAACTAACTAAGAACAGATTTTATATGTGGCCGGTGCTCAGGTGCAATAAGTAGTAGCAAGTGCCCACAGGATACTAGCTCCTTCCATTGCCCAGATGGTTCTATAGAAATAGTGGACACCTTCCATTACCTGGGTGACAAAATCAGCAGTGGTGGAGGGTACTCTGAAAGTATAGTAGCTAGAGTCAGAATGGGGTGGAAAAAGTTAAGAGAGCTTATACCACTATTGGCCGCTAAAGGTTTCTCCCTAAAAATGAAAGGCAGGTTGTATGATGCCTGCATACGAACAGCAATGTTACATGGCAGTGAGACATGGGCATTGTGTGCAGAGGATCTGCACAGACTGGAGAGGAACGAAGCTTGAATGTTCTGTTGGATGTGTAATAGTAATAACGTGAACGGCAAAGCATAAATGAACTAAGTGAGAAATTAGGAATAAGAGGGATCAGATGCTGTTTACTCGAGAGAAGACTACGTTGGTATGGTCACGTGATGCGCGTGAAAGACGACAACTGTATAAAAAAGTGCAGGGCGATCAAAATAGATGGAAGCTACGGAGTAGGCAGACCCAGAAAAACCTGGGACGATTTGATAAATTCCGACCTTACACACTTACACCTCTCTAAGACAATGTCACTGGACTGAGGTCTTTGGCGCTACGCTGTAATACAGAAAACCCGCCTTTCCTAAGTACAAAGCGAAACCTACAGTCAGTAGGCACCTCCTAACCAAAAATACACCCCCATCCCACTACCCCCACCCCTTTCTCTGTAAAGTTATGTTGGTGTCACAACATCCGGTCCTAAATAAATGAGGTTGTGTAGGTGTCACGACAAAAAAAAACACACAGTCCATGCTGTAATGTGGTCGTGTAGGTAACACGGTAAAAACCTCCCAGTCCACACTGTGAACGTGGTTGGTGTTAGGAAGGGCATCCAGCCGTAGAAAACCTGCCAGACAGTCCTATGCGAGCGAGACGACCAATCTTGCCTCAAGTGGGAAAATTCCCGTCTAAACCCATGCTAGCGTGGAAGATAGATGTTAAACAATGATGATGATGAAGGTTATACATTATCCATCCAATTGTAAATTTTCTTCATACAAATATTTTAGAAAGAAATTATCATATTTTAGAGATACAGATACATACACATGCTTCCATATATATCTTTATATGTTTAGGGAATGGTTGTGTGTGTAGATATGTAGCTTAGTGAGTAGAGGCTTGTTTATCATGATTTTAAGACAACAGAGCTATGGTGTCATAACCAGCAGCATATATATAGGTATATATATATATATGTATATATATATATATGTATATAGTAATAATAATAAATTTGAAGACTAAAATCCAAAGAGAACTCGAAAAGGATAAATATATATCAAATATATAAGAACCGTAGAGCAAATATTTATTAAAATAACATATTAAAGTTTAAGCAAAGAATCGCTGCTTTCACCCTTACCCGTTAAGGGTGAAAGCAGCGATTCTTTGCTTAAACTTTAATATGTTATTTTAATAAATATTTGCTCTACGGTTCTTATATATTTGATATATATTTATCCTTTTCGAGTCCTCTTTGGATTTTAGAAGATCCCGTTAAGGGTGAAAGCAGCGATTCATTGCTTAAACTTTAATCTGTTATTTTAATAAATATATATGTATATATGATATATATATATGTATATATATATGTATATATATATACATATATATACATGTATGTATGTATATGTATATATATATATATATATATATGTATATATATATATATATATATGTATATATATATATATATATGTATATATATATATATATATGTATATATATATATATATATATGTATATATATATATATATATATATGTATATATATATATATATATGTATATATATATATATATATATGTATATATATATATATATATATATATATATATATATATATATATATATATATATACATATATACATGTATGTATGTATGTATATGTATACATATATATATATATATATATAACAAAGGAAATGTGGTAAGGAACCAGGTGGACCATAACGCACCAAAGTACTCAATACTTAGGGTAGTAGAGTGGATAATAGGAACGAGTAGGACCCCGACGGCTGAGCTCAAGCCGTTTCGACGGCTAATTCTGGACTAAATGAAAATTTTTATCCTGGTATATGAATAGCCGAGCTTCTCAGGGGGAATTAATTTTCCATGTCAAATCTTTCATATATATCGTACGAGCATTTATGTAGTTTGTACTAGAATTTTTGTATCGTAGCGGCACCCTTAGAGATAGTATTAGTATTCATTTTCGGAATTCTGAATTATTATTTCGTATTAGTTTATGTTTTGCACTGGGTAATTGCTGGCCTTGTGCCTAAAGTAGAAACAATTATTTTGTATTAGTTTCGGGACTCTGAATTATTATTTTGTGCTAGTTTCTTTAGTATTTTGGCCCCCCACTTGTTGACCTGTCACTGTAAGATATACTCAGTTGATTACTACTAACTCATAAAATTGTCCCACTACAATTCCGTCCCACCTATTAAACTTTTCTGTAGTTTGGCAGTACCAGTGAGAGACTTGATGATTGTGGTTAGGGAATAGTAACCAGAAATTGTTTTATTATATTTTTAACATTCTTGGTATTCATCTATATATTTACTCCATATTGATTTACTTATTGTTTCGACTTCCTCCCCCTCCCCCTCCCTAGTATACTTGCTTGACCTCCTGCCCTTAGGATCCTGCTGTGGTTGGCACTATCAACGCACAACTGGGTTTCCTCCACTCCCTCTCCCTCTTTCTTCTACTGGCAGGTTCAGCTACCCCTTCCTTCCACAAATTGCCATGATAGAATTATGTGTCTCAACAACAAACTTTTGACCAATCCTTGTGACAATCACTTTTACCATATATGGAATTACCCCCTGAGAAGCTCGGCTATTCATATACCAGGATAAAAATTTTCATTTAGTCCAGAATTAGCCATCGAAACGGCTTGAGCTCAGCCATCGGGGTCCTACTCGTTCCTATATATATATATATATATACATCTTATATATATATATATATAGATATATATAGATATATACATCTTATATATATATATATATACACATCTTATATATATATACATCTTATATATATATATATATATATATATATATATACATCTTAGCTATAAGCTTTTCTGGGTAGGTACGGATGATGGTTTAGGGGAAGTAGGCATTTTCCTGGCTGAGAGATGGATCCATAAGACAATAGAGGTAGTTTGAGTTAGTAATTGAATAATTAAGCTTAGATTAGTTGTAGGCAGGAGACTACTGACAATCATCTCTGCCTATGCTCCCCAAGCAGGCCTAGGCAAAGATGAGGAAGACTGCTTTTATGAGCAACTTTTACAAACAACAGCAATGACAGAGGACGGAGACATCGTTATGCTAGCAGGGGACTTCAATGGTCATGTTGGACAGCTCCAGGATGGTTACACTGGGGTACATGGTGGGCACGGTTACGGTTCAAGAAATGAAGAAGGAGTGAGACTTCTTGAATTTTGTGATGCAAGTACACTGACTATTTGCAACACAAACTTCCAGAAACCTGCCAACCACCTAATAACCTACAAATCTGGCGAGCACATAAGCCAGATTGACTTCTTACTAGTTAGGCAGCGGGACAGGCAGATAGTGTCTAATACCAAGGCATACCCTGGGGAAGAATGTACCCTACAGCATAGGTTAGTTGTTAGTGATCTCAGTAAGCAATAGATGGAATGAGACATACAGGAAGGTGTGAAGAAGAAAGGTCTGGAAGCTAAAAGACCTTTCACTAAAATACAAATTTAGGAAAGCCCTTCAAGATGTGAATGACGAAAAAGAAGAAGATTTAGTGACATATGACATAGATAATAACTGGAATTTCTTACGTGACAACTTACTGCAGGTTACTGATGAAACTTGTGGCTGGAGCAGAGCTCCAACCTGACAGAGAGTGACCTGGTGGTGGAACAGCACAGTAGATAAGGCCATTAGAGACAAAAGACTAGCATGGAAGGCTTGGAAAAAGGGTGGGAGTAAGGAAGAATATACAGCTGCTAAGAGAGAAGCTAGACATCAGGTGTACTTAGCACGCAGGGAGGCTGAGAGTAGGAGGTTTGCCAATGTTCTGCGACAGGAAGATCAGAGGCGTGCGGTGTTCCACATTGCAAGGCAGTGTGTCAATGCAAATCAGGATGTTGTTGGAGATAAATGTGTCCGGAATGATGCCGATATACTTAGTTTCACGAAAGATCAGAAAAAGGAGGCCTGGAAATGTCATTATGAGAGACTGATGAATGTGGAGAACAAATGGGAGAGAGAGAAATTACCCACAGTAGATCCGACAGAGGGACCAGCTATTGAGATTGACAAATATAGGGTCCAAGAGGCGATTAAGGAAATGAAAAATGGTAAGGCTGCTGGACCATCGGGAATAGTTGCTGAGATGCTGAAGGCATCAGGGGAAGTAGGCACTAAACTGGTTGCATACATCATCAATCAGGCTATATATGGTGGTGTCATACCCAAAGACTGGTGTAGCAGTATTCTCATAAATTGCTACAAAGGTAAAGGGGATGCTCTGGAGAGGAGCAATTATAGGGGTATAAAACTGATGGATCAGGTTATGAAAGTGGCAGAAAGGATATTAGCACAACTAATTAGAGAAAGGGTCAAACTAGATGAGATGCAGTTTGGTTTTATGCCTGGGAAGAGTACAACAGATGCCCTCTTCTTGGTGAGACAATTGCAAGAGAGGTTCTTAGGGAAAAATAAGCCACTATACTTAGCCTTTGTTGACCTAGAGAAGGCCTTTGATAGGGTACCCTGATCTGTCATCTGGTGGTCCCTAAGGAAACTAGGTGTTGGGGAATGGCTTGTGAAGACAGTGCAAACTTTGTACAGAAGTACTGTTAGTAAAGTCAGGGTAGGAATGGAGTCTAGTGAGGAATTCCAGATACAAGTAGGAGTACATCAAGGTTCGGTCCTCAGCCCGCTCTTGTTCATTATAGTCCTCCAAACCATAACAGAGGAGTTTAAGACTGGCTGTCCATGGGAACTACTCTATGCTGATGATCTGGTTCTTATAGCAGAATCAGTAGAGGAGCTAGAGAATAAATTCTGGCTATAGAAACAGCAGTTGGAAGCAAGGGAAATGGCCATGTTCGATATGTAGAAAAGGAACTGGCATAAATTCTATAAAATGCACACAATGCAGGTCCTGGGTACACAAGAGATGTAGTGGGATAGCAGGCAAGCTAACAGGTAGGGAGAAATATGTATGCAGTAGATGTACAGGGAAATTAGACAGTAGAAGTCGCATTGATAGACACATTTTTCAAATGCAGGCGGGTGCTATAGAAGTGGTGGATAGCTTCCGGTACCTAGGAGATCAGATTAGCATGGGAGGGGAGTGTTCCGAGGCCATAGTATCTAGAATAAGGATGGGTTGGAAGAAGTTTAGGGAGCTGCATCTTCTGCTGACGAAGAAGGGTTTCTCCCTGCGTACGAAAGGCTGGTTATATGATGCCTGTGTGAGGAGCGTGATGCTGCATGGTAGTGAGACATGGGCAGCAACTGCAGAGGATATGCGATGGCTGGAGAGAAATGAGGCAAGCATGCTATGTTGGATGTGCAGTGTCAATGTGCGTGAACGGCCCAGCATGAATGTGTTGAGAGAGAAACTGTGTCTGAGAGGGATAGAATGTAGTGTATGGGAGAGGAGACTGAGGTGGTATGGACATGTGATGCGCATGGAGGATGACCGATGGGTGAAGAAGTGCCAGGAAATGCCAGTTGAAGGAAGACGTGGTAGAGGTAGACCATGAAAAACATGGGCGGAGGTGGTGAGAACAGACCTCAGATCGCTGAAGCTCACGGTGGAGATGATGAAGGACCGTGACAAGTGGAGAGATGCTGTGCTGAATAAGGTCCGTCCCACCCTTGCAAGCAGGGAGGAGCGGACGATGATGATGATGATGATGATGATGATGATGATGATGATGATATATATATATATATATATATACATATATATATGGAGGCACATGGCTTAGTGGTTAGAGCATTGGCCTTGCAATCGAAAGGTTGTGAGTTCAATTCTCAGACCGGGTGATGTGTTGTTTCCTTGAGCAAGACACTTTATTTCACATTGCTCCAGTTTACTCAACTGTAGAAATGAGATGATAAGGACTGGGATCCCTATCATTCCACTGCAAAGTGGTCATGGAGGTGGCACGGCAAAAAAGCACCCAGCACTCACTGTAAATAAGGTTGGTGTTAGGAAGGGCATCCAGCTGTAGAAATCAAGTCAGAATCAGTTCCCGTCCCACCCTTGCAAGCAGGGAAAAGCGGACGTAAAATGATGATGATGATGATGATGATGATGATATATATATATATACATATACATACATACATGTATATATCATCATTTCATCATCATTTCATTTTACGTCCACGTTTCCCTGCTTGCAAGGGTGGGACGGGAACTGCACTTTGCAGTGGAATGATAGGGATCCCTGGGGGATAGATGACTGGGTTCCCTATCATCTCATTTCTACAGCTGAGTAAACTGGAGCAATGTAAAATAAAGTGTCTTGCTCAAGGAAACAACACATCACCCGGTCTGAGAATTGAACTCACAACCTTTCGATTGCAATGCTCTAACCACTAAGCCATGTGCCTCCATATATACATGTATATATATATGTGTATATATATATACACATATATATATACATGTATGTATATATATATATATATACATATATATATAGATGTATGTATGTTTATGTATGTATATATATATATATATATATATATATATACATATATATACATGTATGTATGTATATGTATTTATATATATATATATATACATACACATATACACATATATGTTTGTGTGTGTGTGGAAAGTATATGGAAAAAACACAACCATCTAGTTTTAAAATGCCTGGATGAGACTTATAAAGAGAAGAGTTAAATTGTTTCAGACACAAAAAAACCTCCAAAAACATAAGGTTTACCTAATTCTTGTCTCAGTACCAACTGAGAAAATGTCACCGGTGGCAGATAGTAGTCCAAAAGTACTTGTTGGACATTTTCACTGACTACAAAGATAGAAGTGACATAATCACAGCTTAAAATATTCTTCGAAAGACTCTTCTATGTTTACTATACCTAAACATATTGTATATGCCTTCATATACACCTCAAATATATATATATATGTGTGTGTGTGTATGTGTGTGTCACAAGCCAAAATGCTCTCTTTTATGTCATCCCCTCTAAATACACATGCATATATATATATATATACATTTATATGTACATACTTATATGCATACACACACATACACATCTATATATAAATTTGAGTGATTTCCATCTGTCCATCCATCACACAATGTGTGTGCATGTGTTTGTTTGTGTGAATGTATGTGTGTGTAAAAGAAAGGAAGGAGATGGTGAAAAAACTATAGCAAAACAGCAGCTAGCATTTCTTTTGCTACGCTGTGTGTGGGTGTATTTGCGTTTTTGTGTAAATGTATGTGTGTATGTGTTTGTTTGAATGTATGTGTGTGTTTGTGTGAATGTATGTGTGTATGTTTGTTTGAATGTGTGTGTGTGTTTATGTAAATGTATGTGTGAATGTGTTTGTTTGAATGTATGTGTGTATGTGTTTGTTTGAATGTATGTGTGTGTTTAGGTGAATGTATGTCTGTGAGTGTGTCTGTGTTTGCACATTTATATTTATATACTCATACATATGGATATGCAAAGGCTGGAGAGAAATGAAGCAAGCATTCTCCAATGGATGTGCAATGTCAATGTGCGTGAATGACCAAGCGTGGATGAGTTGACAGTGAAACTGTGTATAAGAGGAATAAACTCTAGTGTGCAGGAGAGTAGACTGCATTGGTATGGCCATGTGATACGCATGGAAGATGACTGCTGGGTGAAGAAATGCCAACAAATCCCAGCCGAAGGAAGATGCAGTAGAAGAAGACCACAAAAAACATGGGCGGAGGTGGTGAGAGCTGACTTCAGATCGCTGACGCTCACAGAGGAGATGACGAAGGACCGTGACGAATGGAGAGATGCTGTGCTGAAGAGGACCCATCCTACCCTTCCAAGCAAGGAGAAGCAAACGTAAAGTGATGGTGATGATATAGATGTATGCATATGCACACACACACACACATGTGCCAGCATGTTGAAAAAATCCTAGTACATATGTATTTCCCAATACCTTTAACTCATTTCTGTATCAAACCACCTCTGGTTCAATGACACAAAGCTGTTCATTTTAAAATATTTGTATTTATCTAAAAATCTTCCATTATAATTCTATGTAAAAGGGTGGTGGATTGGCAGTATCGGTAGAGGGTTGGACGCCATGCTTTGCATCAAAGAGTTATGGCCCTTTATGGTCTGAGTTCAAATATAGCCGAGGTTAACTTTGCCTTTCATCTTTACGGGGTCGATAAAATAAAGTACCAGTAATACACTGATATAATTGCTAGCCTTGTGCCAAACGTAGAAACAATTATAATTCTATGTAAAAAAACCTTGTCATGTTCCAAACACCAACTTAATAATCATGAGGTTAATTATATTACAAATCTCTTACAAATTCTTGAATATTTTCAAAATTATTTGAAAACTAGAAATATTGTATAATCAGCCATTATATATCTCATTTCCTCACTCCTACACTAAGCAACAGGTAAGCCAGTTTTTCTGCAAAATCTACATTTATCAGGTTTTTCTTCCAAGTCTGTTATTGTATAGGTATGAGTAATAGCATTCTCCAGTTGGTTTTACTCCTACACTCAAACTAAACACTATAGACATGTGTGTGGGCGCATGCATGTACGTGTGTGTGTATGTATATATATATATATATATATATATATACTATTACATAAAAATTAATTAAATGGAATGACCAGTTCTCTCCATTGGTGAACCACAGAACATAAATGAATATATATGTATACACATATATATATATTTATATATAAGTATGTCTATACACACAGAAACACACACATATATATATATATATAAACACATTTCATAGCAAGAAGAGCATACTTTAAAACCACTATGATGATGATATACAAACACATTCACCCACACACACTCAACTCCTACACATGTATATATATATATATATATATATATATATATATATATATATATATATATATCAACTCCTACACATGTATATATATCAACTCCTACACATGTATATATATCAACTCCTACATATGTATATATATATATATCAACTCCTACACATGTATATATATATATATATATATATATATATATATATATATATATCATCATCATCATCATCATCGTTTAACGTCCATCTTCCACGCTAGCATGGGTTTGGACCGGAATTTTCCCACTTGAGGCAAGATTGGTTGTCTTGCTCGTATAGGACTGTCTGGCGGGTTTTCTACGGCTGGATGCCCTTCCTAACACAAACCACATTTACAGTGTATATATATATGTATATATGTATATATATATATATATATATATGTATATATATATATATATAACACCTGCTAACATATATTTATCTGTCTATACATTCAAATGGAATAACTTATATTCTTTTATGTATGTATATATGTTCACACAAATGTATATATGTTGTTATACATCTGATAACATAAATTTGCCTATACTTTCAAATATGATCAATTATGTTTGTGTATATCATCATCATCATCATCATCATCATCACTGTTTTACGTCCATTCTTCCACGCTGGCATGGGTTAGATGGGTTGTCCTGTTGTGGGCAATGTCCGGTTGGCTGAGCTTGTCTTGCTCATACGGGAACTGATTCTGGCTTGATTTCTACAGCTGGATGTCCTTCCTAATACCAACCTCATTTACAGTGAGTGCTGCGTGCTTTTTTGCCGTGACACCTCCTCGACCACTTTGCAGTGGAATGATATGGACCCCAGTCCCTATCATCTCATTTCTACAGCTGAGTAAACTGGAGCAATGTGAAATAAAGTGTCTTGCTCAAGGAAACAACACATCACCTGGTCCGAGATTTGAACTCACAATATATATGTGATAGATATAAAATATACAATATATGTGTGTGTATGTATATAGAGGAATGTATATATATCATCATTATCATCAGCAGCAGCATTTAACGTCTATTTTCCATGCTAGTATTGGTTAGATGAGTTCTCCAGATGTGAGCCAAACCAGAGCAGATGACTGTGTCCTGCTCACACTGGACCGATTTGGGCTTGGTTTCTATGGCTGGATGCCCTTCCTAACACCAACTACATTTACAGTGTGTGTGCTGGGTGCTTTATATCGTCGCACCAAAATGACCACTTTAGAGTGTGGACTGGGTGTTTCTTATTGTGACACCTACATGATCACTTTACCGTGCGGACTGGGTGCTTTTTGTTGTGACACCTATGCAATCACTTTACAGTTTGGACTGGGTGCTCTTTGTTGTCACCTACATGATGACTTTACAGTGTGGACTGGGTGCTTTTTGTCATGACACCAGAAACGACCACTTTACAGTGAGGGGTGGGGACTTGGGTGAGGGAAGTGCATGGGGGTTGGAGAGGTATATTTAGTATGGGACACTTCTCAGGTGTGGATCAACAGAGGGGTGTGAGGGTATTGGAGTTGTATAGAAAGGGGAGGTAAGGGAGACTACTGCATACTAGATGTATGCGTCAACCTGAGCACATGATAATGGTGGGGCTTCTGTATTACTGCATAACACCTGAAATCTTGATCCTGTGTCATTGCCTTTGAGAGGTGTAATTGTGTAAGGTCAGTTTTATAACCTCATTCCAAGTTTTCCTACTCCATAGCTTCCATCAGCTTTGAATGCCCTGCACCTTTTTATGCAGCTGTCATCCAGCATATGCATCACATGTCCATACCAACACAATCTCCTCTCCTGCACACTGCATATGATCCCTGTCATGCCCAGTTTCTCTGAGTTTATTTATGCTTTGCTGTATATATATATATATATGTACACGTACATATATGTATAGATATATACATAAATAAATATATATATATCCACACACATATTTGATAATTCAGAAAGGGGTGAGCAGAAATTCCATTAGGTGCACTCTATGTAAACTATGGACACACAAGAGATGTAATGGGATTGCAGGTAGGTTAACTGAAAAGACAGATTTTGCATGCAGCAGATGCACTGGGGAAGTGGGCACAAAGAGCACACCTGAAATAAATTCCCACTGCTTCCAGGGGAACTCCATAGAAGTTGTTGACAGCTTTCACCACCTAGGCTATCCAATTAGCAGTGGGGGAAGTTGCGTCAAAAGTGTGATAGATAAAAGCAGACGGGAAGAGGTTTAGAGATCTATTATCATTGCTAACAACAAAATGTTTTTTTCTCAATGAAGGGTCAACTAATATAATGCCTGTGTGTGAACTGTAATGTTATATAGCAGCAAAACATGGGCCTTGACTGCAGAAGACCTGCTAGAAAAAAATGAGTTGAGTATGCTCCTATGGTTGTGTAATATTGGTGTGCATGAGTGACATAGCATAAGCAAACAGAGAAAAACTTGGTATACGAGGAAATGGATTTAATGTGCAAGAGAAGACTTTGTTTGGCAAGCCTTCTGTGGCTGGATGCTCTTCCTATCACCAACAGTTTTGCAGCATGTATTGGTTGCATTAATTGTGTAGATCACCACCACTAGGGAAGCAATCATGTCCTTGACATAACTAAAGTATCCTCCCAACCCTTTGTTTGGCAAGCTTTCTATGGCATGATGCTCTTCCTATCATCAACCACTTTACAGCATGTACTGTGTGCATTTATCATGTAGATTGCTAATACTAGAGAGGTTGTTGTGTCGTTGACACAACTAAAGGGTCCACTCAACCTTTTAAAGCATGGTTTCTACAGTGGGGTGCCCTTCCTGTCACCAACCACCCTTATGGTGTGTACTGGGTAAATTTTTGTGACACCATTACTACCACCCTCTCAGATCTGGGAAGAGGGATGTAGGGATTTGGCAGGGCAATGCGCAAAGGGTAGGGGTGGCTGATTAGTCATGAGAATGTAGTGATATGAACGATGTGGTCAATATGGTGGGGGTGGAGGCATGATGGAGAAACATTGTGTGAAATTTGAAATTTTTTGAGAAAATTAGAGGCATGATTTAATATTTTTTACAATAGCAAAATAGTCTAAATATGCCCTATTATTTAGGTGTTGCATTGGCAGTATTGGTAGAGGGTTGGATGCCATGCTTTGCAGCAAAGAGTTACGGCCCTTTATGGTTCAAATCCCGCCGATGTTAACTTTGCCTTTCATCCTTACAGGGTCGATAAAATAAAGTACCAGTAATACACTGGGATAATTGCTGGCCTTGTGCCAAAAATAGAAACAATTATTTAGGCTATTTTTCTATAGTAAAAAAATTTGATGATGCTCTCATAAATTTAATATATAAATGTATATATATATATATCATCATCATCATCATCATCTTCGTTTAACGTCCATTTTCCACGCTAGCATGGGTTAGACGGGAGTTGTCCCACTTGAGGCAAGGTTGGTCGGGTGACCATGTCTCGCACATATAGGACTATCTGGCAGGTTTTCTATGGCTGGATGCCCTTCCTAACACCAACCACATTTACAGTGTATATATATATATTTATACATATACATACTCACATACTCATATATATATATATATATATATATATATATATATATATATATATATATACATATACACACACACACACACTAATACACACACATATATATACACTTAAAAGATGCAGAAGTCCTAAATGCAACTACTGTCGATTTCTATAAATAATAGCTCGGAAAATGGTGTGAGATATCCCTATAGATAGAAAATATTTACTTACACCTGTTACATATGATTGAACTTCATATCTTTCAAATTCCACCTATGTGTTCTAAATCATTGAACTAAATAGCCTTGGACAACAACTGCCATCTTGTAGAGATTGCTAAACAAACAGCTTGGGTGTAAACAACATTTTGAAAATAAACTATCAGTTAGATGGGGAAATTTGAAATTTCTAGAAAATGTAGAAATCCCAAATGCAGAAAATAATTGCAAGCCTCTGTCGATTGCTATAAATAATAGATGAAAAAAGGAGCCTATAAATAAAAGATGGAAAAAAGTAGCCCATAGCCACTGCAAAGAATCGAACTTCATACCTCTCAAATTCTGGCTGAGTGCTCTAAACTATTGAACACCAGTCCTACCACTTTACAATAGGGGTTGGGAGTATTTTATTGTGGCACCAGCATTACCACATTACAATGTGAGCTGGGTACATTTTATTATGGAACCAACACACGTAAAGAAGTGTTGAGCCCCTGAAGTTGACGGAACCCATGGAAGAGGAATTCCTAGTAAAACGTGGGTTGAAGTGTTGAAGATTAACATCAAGAAGATAGGTTTAGATTGAATTGTTTATTTTTTTTATTCAGTTATTCTACATATATTATATTGTATCACTATAAATCTGATGTATTGGGGACTTTGCTAGATTCCTGCTTTAAAGATACATTTGTGATTATATTTTAAAAAAATATATCTATTAGCTGTGGGGAATCTGTGTTAGGAAATTCAACAAATAAACGTGGAATATTTAAATTATGTAAAGTTTTAACCAAATATTGGTACCTCCCATATTGTGACTGGCTTTGTTCTTGCAAGTGTATAAATCATTTTGGTAAATTCAAACTTTTATTATTTATTTGGCTGACAAAATTCCTTTGTTATTACAAAAAGGTAATTTTAAAATACATTCATCTGTTTGAGTGAAGTAAGTATGTATATGTGTGTGTGTTTGCTGTTTTCAAATATACATTATATACACAGTGAATCATGAAATGTTATATACCAGTGAACCTGTTTGATACTAAGCCACATGAAACTGCCCCTGGTTCTACAATACAAAACTGTTTATTTTAAAGTATTTGTATTTATCTAAAAACCTTCCAACATAATTTTATATTAGAACATTTGTTATGTTCCAAACCAACTTAGAAAGGAGAAAGTTAGTTATATTACAAATTCTCTCCAAATTCTCAATTATTAAAAAAATTATTTGGAATGACGTACTATCTTTCATTAAAAAAGTGGTAAAGAAAGGGTTAGGGATGATGATGATAGTGGTGGTGATCCTGAAGGTGGTAGTGATGCTTGTGATGACGATAATAATCCTGATGATGACACTCACCACAGCAACCACCAGTTGGTATTAATGATGACCCTACCTCCTCAAAATCTTTCTCTACAATCTCAGCTCATTGGCAGTTGAGTTGTGATCAGATAATCTGTAAACTGTTGACAGTATCTAAACATGATCAATTATCAACATTATCGACATTATTACCCCCCCCCCTCCCCATCACCAATACCATGACCAACATAACCATTAGCATGAATATCACAAGTACCACCCTCACCACAGTCATTATTATCAACATCACCATTTCTGTTGCTATGATCATCATCATTTCCCTATATATTGTCTACCTCTTTCTCTTTCACATATATATATATATATATGTATCATCATCATCATCAACGTTTAACGTCCGTGTTCCACGCTTGCATGGGTTTGGACGGGGGTAGTCCCACTTGAGGCAAGAGTGATTGTCTTGCTCGCATAGGACTGTCTGGCAGGTTTTCTACAGTTGGATGCCCTTCCTAACACCAACCACATTTACAGTGTGGGTCTGGGAGGTTTTTACCGTGTTGCCTACACGGCCACATTACAGCGTGGACTGTGTGTTTTTTTGTCGTGACACCTACACGATCGCATTTGTTTCGGCCTCGATGGCGCGGCACCAACATAACTTTACATAGAACGGGGTGGTGTGGATCGGGTGGGGGTGGTGGTGGTGGGACGGGGTGTATTTTGTTAGAGATGCCTACTGGCTGGAGTAGGTTTTACTATATATTTAGGTAAGGCGGGTCTTCTCTGTTACTGAGTACCGCCAAAGGTCTCGGTCCAGTGACATTGTCTTGGAGAGGTGTAAGTGTGTGATGTCGGAGTTTATCAGCTCGTCCCAGGTTTTTCTAGGTCTGCCTATTCCGTGACTACCGTCTATCTTTATTGCCCTGCACTTTGTTATACAGCTATCGACTTTCATGCGCATCACGTGTCCATACCAACGTAGCCTTCTCTCGAGTAAACAACATCTGATCCCTCTTATCTCTAATTTTTTCCTTAGTTCGTTTATGCTTTGCCGTTCACGTATATTACTGTTACACATCCAGCGGAGCATGCAAGCTTCGTTCCTCTCTAGTCTGCGTATATCCTCTGCACACAATGCCCAGGTCTCACTGCCATGCAGCATTGCTGTTCGTATGCAGGCATCGTACATATATGTATATATGTATATATATATATATATATATATATATATATATATATATATATATATGTGTGTGTGTGTGTTAGGTAATTCCGAAGGAAAAGCAAAGGAAAAAAGAGTGCTCTATGTATAGAGCAGAGCTATTTAATTAGAAAGTGAACAACACAAAATATAACTACTCCATTACCAATGGTTTCTGGATCCCAGACAATAATAATATACGTCTGGATCTGTCATCAGACAGATAACATCTCTGACTGATGACGGATCCAGACGTATATTATTATTGTCTGGGATCCAGAAACTTTTGGTAATGGAGTAGTTATATTTTGTGTTGTTCACTTTCTTTCATGTATACATCGCTATTTCAGAGCGCAAATCCTAATACTTAATTTTTGCTGGACCGGCAATCGCTCTGTATAATCAGCTCCTGATTATTACTGGCATTCTATAAGAATCCAGCTTCTATAATTTTCAACGGAAGAGGGCAGTATGTAGCTCTGATGATTGCCAAACAGCATGAAACAGACTGTTAGCTTCTCTGCCTTCTTTCGCCGAAAAGAAGTAAGTAACATAGTCACTACTTTAAAATGATAGCAGAAGGTCTTCAAAATGTTTTTAATTAAACATACGGTATATTGCCAAATATACTATACATACATTCATGTATACATCGCTATTTCAGAGCACCAATCCTAATATATATATATATATATATATACACACACACATATATATACTCAGTTCCTAGTTGTTTCCTGTTCATTATTGTCCTACAGACTATAACAGAAGAATGTAATACTCGCTGCCCATGGGAACCTCTGTATCCAGATGATCTAACCCTTATAGCTGAAACTATGGCAGAATTAGAGAAGAAATTCCACACCTGGAAGCATGGCCTCGAATCAAAAGGTCTTAAAGTTAACTTGTCAAGGACTAAAGTCCTAGAATGTAGAAAGGAAAACAGGGCCCAGATTCCCTCAGGGAAATGGCTTTGCTCAGTATGCAGAAAAGGAGTAGGTAGAAATTCCATCCTATGGGTACACAAAAGATGTAGTCGTATCACAAGCAGGCTATCAAAGAACGTAGGTTTTATATGCAACCGATGCACAGTTGCAGTAAGTAGCAAGAGCCCACAGTAGCTCCTTCAAATGCCCAGAAGGATCTGTAAAAGTAGTAGATAGTTTCTGTTAACTGGGTGACCAAATTAGTAGGGGAAGAGGGTGTTCTGAAAGTACAGTATCCAGAGTAAGAATGGAATGGAAAAAGTTCAGGAAGCTACTATCGTTGCTAGTTACAAAAGGTTTTTTCATCAAAATGAAGGACAGATTGTATATTGCATATATATGAAATCATCTTCACATCAATAGACTTAAAATGGTGGGGATGGGGATGGTGATGGTAGGGGCGATGGTGGTGGTGGTGGTATAAGTAGTAGTGGTGTAGTATGATTTAAGTGATGGCTGTGGTGGTAGTGGTGTTGATGATGATGATGGTAATAATGATCATGATGATTTTCAATCAGGCAAGCAAAAGTTTCATGTACTTTAGGGTATATTTTTTTCTGTAAATCCTAATTGCACCAATGAGCAAACAACAAAGTAGAGAACCAATTCAACTGAGACAAACAACATTACTTACCCTCAATTTAACATCCACTGAAATGGTTTTGGAAGCTGAGCTTTTGTCTTTGTGTTTGTTGTTGTTGTGGATACGGCATGTTCGAATGGTTAAGAAGTTCATTTTGCAATCATTAGGGTTGGGTTTGCTCTCATTTTCATCCTTTCTCAACACATCTCATTCCATTTTTCTTCACAACATTCATCACTGGATCTATTTCTCTCACCCAGTTTCTTTTATCTCAACTCAACACAAAACCCAACCATCTCATTCCATTTCTTTTCACAATATTCATCACTAGACCTATTTCTTTCACCCAGTCACTTTTTTCCCTCCTCAACTTATGAGCCAACCATCTTATTCCATTTCTCTTTGCAACATTCAACGAAAGTTCAATACCTCTTGACCAATCATTCTCATTCTTCTTCAACACATAACACAACCATCTCACCCCATTTTTCTTCATAACATTGATCATTGGTTCCAATCCCATCATCCTCTACAATTCTCTCTCTCTCTCTCTCTCTCTCTGTCTCTCTCTCTCTCTCTCTCTCTCTCTCTCTCTCTCTCTCTCTCTCTCTCTCTCTCTCTCTCTCTCTCTCTCTTTCTCCGCAATACTTCACAGTTTTGTCTTTTGCATGAAATGCATATTTTAGTCAAGTAATTCCTATACGACACACATATAGGTTTCTTTTATTAAATCACAGACTGTTTCTCATTTTATTAAGTTATTAATGTAAATCTTTCAAAACCAATTTGTTCAAACATACACTAAAATTAATAAATACATAAATGAACAAATAAATAGATAACTAGCTAAATAAGTAATAATAAAACGTTGGTTGTGTGTAGATTTGAATGAGTCATCAGAATATAAACATTCTGTTGGAATCTTCCATAAATTATAGGTGCAGATATGGCTATGTGGTTAAGGAGTTCGTTTTTGTCACCATGTGGCTTTGGTTCAGCCCCATTGTATGGCACCTTCAGAAGCTTGTCATGTATTATCATCATAATCAGTGTTTAATGATTATTTTCCATATACGTTAAATGTGGTTGGTATTAGGAAGGGCATCCAGCTGTAGAAAACCTGCCAGATAGTCCTATGCGAGCAAGATAATCACTCTTGCCTCAAGTGGGAAACCCCCGTCCAAACCCATGCAAGCGTGGAACACGGACGTTAAACGTTGATGTTAGATGGATTTGTGTGTGTGTGTGTGTGTGTGCATGGATGGGGAAATGATAAAAACTGCAGGGAGACAGTAAAATGAACAAGAACTGTAGACAAAGAAAGAAGGAACCTCCCATCATCAGCTACCCAACTTTGGATATCATTGCAGCTTCATGTAATTACAGATAGAACTACTAATTACAATGTGAGCTGCAGTGATAAAAATATAATACTACTTGGAAAAGAAACAATACATATGTGTTCCTGCTCCTTACCTGTAAGGGTTGTAATGCTTCAGTTATCAATTGTCCAGGTTTTCTCCCTTCCAGATCCTCTCTGGTGTTTCAAGATATGTAATTTTTGTGCTTCCATCTCGTGCCTCTCAGGACAGGTTGTAGGTACATCGCAGCATTGGGTGGAAACTGCAATACTTTTTTCAAACAGGCCCCTCTACCAAAGACCTGAACGTGTCCCTTTAGTATCCAGTGGGAAGGACAATGCGGTATAGATGTCTTTATTGTTTCTGGTTATATTGCAGTGTTTAGGTAGACTCATTCATGCCAGTCACCAATTTGATACATTTTTCAGACCCATGAAGAATACGTGTTTTTAGAGGCAACCTTTACTCACCTCATCATAGCTACATAACTGGGCTGTGATAGTTTTCTTGGGAGTTAACTGAGTCACCCTTTGTTCCATCTCCTCTAGTAGTTTACCGCCGTTGATCCGGGGCTGCTTACTCGTCCAGCAGGAGCCCACTTATATCACAACTAAACATCATATCTAGTGGCTGTATCACTCTCTGCCACCTGTGACTCATTCCATAGCAGAACAGTTCCATTTTCCATAGTCTGTTTTATGACAGCTTCCTTCGTTCTGCTGTTTCCCATGCTGTAATCATACTTGCATGACCTCTTGCCGCATAATCATACTTGCATGACCTCTTGCTGCTCCTAATGTGCAATTTATTGTGGTATATATATATAATTGTGTCTACTTTTGGCACAAGGCCAGCAATTATCCCAGTGTATTACTGGTACTTTATTTTATCGACCCCGTAAGGCTGAAAGGCAAAGTTAAGCTCGGCGGGATTTGAACTCAGAATGAAAAGGGCCGTAACTCTATGCTGCAAAGCATGGCGTCAGACCCTCTAACGATTCTGCCAAGTCACCACCCTCTTATATATATATTATTATATATATATAATCACAATGAATTGCACCCAACCAACTCTGTAATGTGGTTGGTATTAGGAAGGGTACCCAGCATTCAAAACCAAGCCAAAATGGTACATATGAGCAAGACATGGTCATCTGACTTATCTAGACTCCAAATGTGACAACCCATCTAATGTATGCAAGCATGTATGTAAAGGTAAATGGTGATGATGATGATATACATGTGAAACGTGTGTATGTGTATGTTTGCCTGTATGTATGTGTATAGGTATGTGCATGTGTCTGTTTGTCGGTTTCTTTCTCTTGTAATTAAAGGTTCAACAAAATGAGAAGTACCAGACTTGAAAAAATAAGTACTGCGGTCAATATGATCAAATAAAATCCCTTCAAGGCAATGTCCTAGCATGGCCACAATCTAATAACAGGGTGAAACCAGTAAAAGAATAAATGAATACATTTATAATGTATATGGGAAGGAAAGAAAGAAAGAGAGAGAGATTACAAGATTTCTAGATAGTATAATAAGCTGTTAAGTAGGTTGTATACTCCAAAAGCGTAAAGACAGACCTGGATGTGTCTGTCTATATGTATATATATGTATATGTATATATATATATATATATATATATATATATATATATATATATATATATATATATATATATATATATATATATGTATATATGTATATATATATGTATATATGTATATATATATATATATATGTATATATATATATATATATATATATATATATATATATATATGTATATATGTATATATATATATATATATGTATATATGTATATATATGTGAAGTAATTCCATCGGAAAAGTCCAGGAAAAAAGAGTGCTCTATGTAAGCAACAGAGCTTAATTATTATGTTTATTACATAATAATAATATATGTATATATATATATATATATGTATATATGTATATATATATAAATATATATGTATATATGTATATATATATATATGTATATATGTATATATATATATATAAATATATAAATATATATGTATATATGTACATATATATATATATAAATGTATATATGTATATATATATATATATGTATATGTATATATATATATGTATATATATGTATATATATATATATATGTATATGTCATCATCATCATCATCACCGTTTTACGTCCGTTCTTCCACGCTAGCATGGGTTAGACGGGTTGTCCTGTTGTGGGCAGTGTCTGGTCGGCTGACCATGCCTTGCTCATACAGGAACTGATCTGGCTTGATTTCTACAGCTGGATGCCCTTCCTAACACCAACCTCATTTACAGTGAGTGCTGGGTGCTTTTTCGTGGCGCCTACACGTCCACTTTACAGTGTGGGCTGGGTGCTTTTTTGCCGTGGCACCTCCACGACCACCTTGCGGTGGGGGGAGTGGGGGCATATTGTTTATATGCTTCAGCATGTACCCATGGGAGGTCGGGTACCCTGTATTACTGCGTGACGCCAGAAGTCACGGTCGTGTGTCATTGTCTTTGAGAGGTGTAGTTGGGTAAAGTCGGCTTTTATCACCTCATCCCAAGTCATCTTGGGTCTCCCCACTCCGCGGTTTCCATCAACTTCTAGTGCTCTGCACCTTTTTATGCAGCTGTCATCCTTCATACGCATCACATGTCCATACCAGCGTAACCGCCTCTCCTGCACGCAGCATTTGATTCCTCTTATGCTCAGTCTCTCTCTCAATTCCTTTATACTTTGTCGTTCACGTACACTACTGTTACACATCCATCGGAGCATGCAGGCTTCGTTTCTCTCTAATCTACGTAAGTCTTCCACCTTCAGCGCCCAGGTCTCACTACCATGCAACATCGCTGTTCGGATACACGCATCATACAGTCTGCCTTTCATTCTGAGGGAGAAGCCTTTTGCAGCTAGCAGTGGTAGTAGTTCCCTAAACTTGTTCCATCCCGTTCTTACCCTAGTTATTGTACTTTCTGAGCACCCACCTCCGTTGCTAATTCGGTCACCTAGGTAGCAGAAGCTGTCTACTGTTTCTACAGGGCCCTCCCAGAGATTGGTGGTACTTGTTTCCTGTGGCTGTTTGCTTGCTGTTTCAGCACAGCTGCTGCATGTGAATCCTACATTCTTAATTAAGCTTCCTGAGATCCCGCTACATCTCTTGTGTACCCATTGTTTGCATTTGGGGCAGAGAATGGAGTTCCTACCTACACCTTTCCTACATACTGAGCAAGGCCATTTCCCTGAGGGGATCTGGGTTCTGTTTTCTCGTCTACTTACAAGGACCTTAGTCTTTGTCATGTTGACTTTGAGGCCCTTTCTCTCTAGTCCCTGCTTCCAGGTTTGGAATTTATTCTCTAGTTCTACCATAGATTCAGCTATGAGTGCGAGGTCATCAGCATACAGGAGTTCCCATGGGCATCCGGTCTTAAACTCCTCCGTTATTGCCTGCAGGACTATGATGAACAGGAGAGGGCTAAGAACAGAGCCCTGGTGGACCCCAACCTGTACGCTAAATTCCTCGCTATACTCATTGCTAATCCTAACTTTGCTGACTGCTCCCCTATACATGGCTTGTACCGCTTTCACATCTACTCCTAGTTTTCTAAGAGCCCACCAGATTACTGCACGTGGAACTCTGTCAAAGGCTTTCTCAAGGTCGACAAATGCCAAGTAGAGTGGCTTACTTTTAGCTAGGTACTTTTCCTGTAATTGCCTCACAAGGAAGAGGGCATCAGTGGTGCCTCTCCCTGGTACAAACCCAAATTGCATCTCGTCTATATTCACCCGGTCCCTAATCAGCTGTGCTATAACTCTTTCTGTTACTTTCATGACCTGGTCCATCAACTTTATACCTCTATAGTTTCCTCTATCTAGTGCATCGCCTTTACCTTTGTAGCAGTTGACAATGATGCTACTGCACCAATCTTTTGGTATGGCCCCTTCTAGTATTACCTGGTTAACGATACGTGTGGTTATAGTGTGACCTACAGACCCAGATGCCTTCAGCATCTCGGCAGCTATACCCGATGGACCGGTTGCCTTCCCCATCTTCATATCTCTGATTGCCTTACTTACTACGCTGCCGCTGACTTGTACTGCTGGTCCCTCTATAGGGTCTACATGGGGTAGGGTCTCTTCTTCCCATGCATTCTCCTCATTTAGTAATCTATCATAATGACTCTTCCATGCATCTTTCTTCTCAGCACTTGTGAGGGCAAGCTCACCTTTATCATTCCGGATACACTTCTCTCCAATGACATCACAACTATCTCTGACACACTGCCTCGCAATCTTGAATACCTCCTGTTTCTGGTCCTCACGTTGTAAAACATGCTTGAATTTTCTATCCTCTGCTTCCCTCCTAGCTAAGTATACTTGTCGCCTAGCTTCCCTCTTGGTCTCTATGTAATGTACCCTGCTCCCCCCGTTCTTCCATTCTTTCCATGCCTGTCTCTTGGCCTTGACTGCTTCATCTACCTTATTGTTCCACCACCAAGTCACTCTCCTCCTGCTTGAGGTCTTACTCCAGCCACAAACCTCATCTGTCGCCTCTAGTAAGTTATTTTTTAGGAACTCCCAGTTCTCTTCTACGTTAAATGTCTGTATCTGTTCTTTACTGTCGTAGGCGTTGAGTAAAATATCTTTAAATCTGTTACTGGTTGAGGGGACTTTCAGCTTCCAGATCTTTCTTCTCCAGGTTGGCCTCTGTTTCAGGGCTCGTCTAGTTCTGACCGTGAGGTCGCTGACAACTAAGCTATGTTGGGATGTACATTCCTCACTAGGGAAGGCTTTTGTGTTTACGACCGTCCATCTGTCACGTCCTCTGATGAGGATAAAATCTAACTGACTAGAGTGCTCCCCTGATCTATAGCTTCCGTTACCTGGGCGATAAAATCAGCAGTGGGGGAGGGTGCTCTGAAAGTACTGTAGCTAGAGTCAGAACTGGTTGGAAAAAGTTCAGAGAGCTTATACCACTATTAGCTGCTAAAGGGTTCTCCCTAAAAATGAAAGGCAGGTTGTACGATGCCTGCATACGAACAGCAATGCTGCATGGCAGTGAGACCTGGGCATTGTGTGCAGAGGATATACGCAGACTAGAGAGGAACGAAGCTTGCATGCTCCGCTGGATGTGTAACAGTAATATACGTGAACGGCAAAGCATAAACGAACTAAGGAAAAAATTAGAGATAAGAGGGATCAGATGTTTACTCGAGAGAAGGCTACGTTGGTATGGACACGTGATGCGCATGAAAGTCGATAGCTGTATAACAAAGTGCAGGGCAATAAAGATAGACGGTAGTCACGGAATAGGCAGACCTAGAAAAACCTGGGACGAGCTGATAAACTCCGACATCACACACTTGCACCTATCCAAGACAATGTCACTGGACCGAGACCTTTGGCGGTACTCAGTAACAGAGAAGGCCCGCCTTACCTAAATATATAGTAAAACCTACTCCAGCCAGTAGGCATCTCTAACAAAATACACCCCGTCCCACCACCACCACCCCCACCCCATCCACACCACCCCGTTCTATGTAAAGTTATGTTGGTGCCGCGCCATCGAGGCCAAAACAAATGAGATCATGTAGGTGTCACGACAAAAAAACACACAGTCCACGCTGTAATGTGGCAACACGGTAAAAACCTCCCAGACCCACACTGTAAATGTGGTTGGTGTTAGGAAGGGCATCCAACTGCAGAAAACCTGCCAGACAGTCCTATGCGAGCAAGACAATCACTCTTGCCTCAAGTGGGACTACCCCCGTCCAAACCCATGCAAGCGTGGAACACGGACGTTAAACGTTGATGATGATGATATAATATATATATATAATATATATAATATATATATATAATATCATCATCATCATCATCATCACCGTTTTACGTCCGTTCTTCCACGCCAGCATGGGTTAGACGGGTTGTCCTGTTGTGGGCAGTGTCTGGTCGGCTGACCATGCCTTGCTCATACAGGAACTGATCTGGCTTGATTTCTACAGCTGGATGCCCCTCCCAACACCAACCTCATTTACAGTGAGTGCTGGGTGCTTTTTCGTGGCGCCTACACGTCCACTTTACAGTGTGGGCTGGGTGCTTTTTTGCCGTGGCACCTCCACGACCACCTTGCGGTGGGGGGGGGGGCATATTGTTTATATGCTTCAGCATGTACCCATGGGAGGTCGGGTACCCTGTATTACTGCGTGACGCCAGAAGTCACGGTCGTGTGTCATTGACTTTGAGAGGTGTAGTTGGGTAAGGTCGGCTTTTATCACCTCATCCCAAGTCATCTTGGGTCTCCCCACTCCGCGGTTTCCATCAACTTCTAGTGCTCTGCACCTTTTTATGCAGCTGTCATCCTTCATACGCATCACATGTCCATACCAGCGTAACCGCCTCTCCTGCACGCAGCATTTGATTCCTCTGATGCTCAGTCTCTCTCTCAATTCATTTAAGCTTTGTCGTTCACGTATATTACTGTTACACATCCATCGGAGCATGCAGGCTTCGTTTCTCTCTAATCTACGTAAGTCTTCCACCTTCAGCGCCCAGGTCTCACTACCATGCAACATCGCTGTTCGGATACACGCATCATACAGTCTGCCTTTCATTCTGAGGGAGAAGCCTTTTGCAGCTAGCAGTGGTAGTAGTTCCCTAAACTTCTTCCATCCCGTTCTTACCCTAGTTATTGTACTTTCTGAGCACCCACCTCCGTTGCTAATTCGGTCACCTAGGTAGCAGAAGCTGTCTACTGTTTCTACAGGGCCCTCCCAGAGATTGGTGGTACTTGTTTCCTGTGGCTGTTTGCTTGCTGTTTCAGCACAGCTGCTGCATGTGAATCCTACATTCTTAATTAAGCTTCCTGAGATCCCGCTACATCTCTTGTGTACCCATTGTTTGCATTTGGGGCAGAGAATGGAGTTCCTACCTACACCTTTCCTACATACTGAGCAAGGCCATTTCCCTGAGGGGATCTGGGTTCTGTTTTCTCGTCTACTTATAAGGACCTTAGTCTTTGTCATGTTGACTTTGAGGCCCTTTCTCTCTAGTCCCTGCTTCCAGGTTTGGAATTTATTCTCTAGTTCTACCATAGATTCAGCTATGAGTGCGAGGTCATCAGCATACAGGAGTTCCCATGGGCATCCGGTCTTAAACTCCTCCGTTATTGCCTGCAGGACTATGATGAACAGGAGAGGGCTAAGAACAGAGCCCTGGTGGACCCCAACCTGTACGCTAAATTCCTCGCTATACTCATTGCCAATCCTAACTTTGCTGACTGCTCCCCTATACATGGCTTGTACCGCTTTCACAAGCCATTCATCTACTCCTAGTTTTCTAAGAGCCCACCAGATTACTGCACGTGGAACTCTGTCAAAGGCTTTCTCAAGGTCGACAAATGCCAAGTAGAGTGGCTTACTTTTAGCTAGGTACTTTTCCTGTAATTGCCTCACAAGGAAGAGCGCATCAGTGGTGCCTTTCCCTGGAACAAACCCAAATTGCATCTCGTCTATATTCACCCGGTCCCTAATCAGCTGTGCTATAACTCTTTCTGTTACTTTCATGACCTGGTCCATCAACTTTATACCTCTATAGTTTCCTCTATCTAGTGCATCGCCTTTACCTTTGTAGCAGTTGACAATGATGCTACTGCACCAATCTTTTGGTATGGCCCCCTCTAGTATTACCTGGTTAACGATACGTGTGGTTATAGTGTGACCTACAGACCCAGATGCCTTCAGCATCTCGGCAGCTATACCCGATGGACCGGTTGCCTTCCCTATCTTCATATCTCTGATTGCCTTACTTACTACGCTGCCGCTGACTTGTACTGCTGGTCCCTCTATAGGGTCTACGTGGGGTAGGGTCTCTTCTTCCCATGCATTCTCCTCATTTAGTAATCTATCATAATGACTCTTCCATGCATCTTTCTTCTCAGCACTTGTGAGGGCAAGCTCACCTTTATCATTCCGGATACACTTCTCTCCAATGACATCACAACTATCTCTGACACACTGCCTCGCAATCTTGAATACCTCCTGTTTCTGGTCCTCACGTTGTAAAACATGCTTGAATTTTCTATCCTCTGCTTCCCTCCTAGCTAAGTATACTTGTCGCCTAGCTTCCCTCTTGGTCTCTATGTAATGTACCCTGCTCCCCCCGTTCTTCCATTCTTTCCATGCCTGTCTCTTGGCCTTGACTGCTTCATCTACCTTATTGTTCCACCACCAAGTCACTCTCCTCCTGCTTGAGGTCTTACTCCAGCCACAAACCTCATCCGTCGCCTCTAGTAAGTTATTTTTTAGGAACTCCCAGTTCTCTTCTACGTTAAATGTCTCTATCTGTTCTTCTTTACTGTCGTAGGCGTTGAGTAAAATATCTTTAAATCTGTTACTGGTTGAGGGGACTTTCAGCTTCCAGATCTTTCTTCTCCAGGTTGGCCTCTGTTTCAGGGCTCGTCTAGTTCTGACCGTGAGGTCGCTGACAACTAAGCTATGTTGGGATGTACATTCCTCACTAGGGAAGGCTTTTGTGTTTACGACCGTCCATCTGTCACGTCCTCTGATGAGGATAAAATCTAACTGACTAGAGTGCTCCCCTGATCTATAGGTGATCAGGTGGTTGTCGGGTTTTTTAAAGTTTGTGTTACATATCGACATGTCATTGGCGTCGCAGAATTCTAGAAGTCTGAATCCTTCCTCATTCCTTGTGCCAACTCCATGGCCTCCATGTACTCTATTGAAGCCGTCGCAGTGTTTACCTACGTGTCCGTTAAAATCTCCTGCAATGATTAGGAAGTCCTTGTCGTCTGTTAGAGCAGTAGTGTGTATTAGGGACTCGTAAAACCTATCCTTAAGTTCGTCTGGCAGCCCCGATTGGGGGTGCGTAAGCTGATATTATTGTGGTAATTGTCTTATTCAGGACTAGTCTGAGTTTAATGATTCTTGCATTTACCCTGTACACTGAGATTACTTTATCTACCCACTTGTCAGCTAATAGTATACCTACACCACCCATCCCATCGTCATTTCCCACCCAGAAAAATTTGTAGCACTGGCTTTTTCCTACAAGGACTCTAGCAGACCCTCCTCTCCATCTAGTCTCTTGCACACAGCATACATCAACTTCCTTTCGCTCTAGCATTTCTACG
>CAXHJY010001715.1:75000-76712 GCA_964016885.1 Eledone cirrhosa
AGAGGATATACGCAGACTAGAGAGGAACGAAGCTTGCATGCTCCGCTGGATGTGTAACAGTAATATACGTGAACGGCAAAGCATAAACGAACTAAGGAAAAAATTAGAGATAAGAGGGATCAGATGTTGTTTACTCGAGAGAAGGCTGCGTTGGTATGGACACGTGATGCGCATGAAAGTCGATAGCTGTATAACAAAGTGCAGGGCAATGAAGATAGACGGTAGCCACGGAATAGGCAGACCTAGAAAAACCTGGGATGAGCTGATAAACTCCGACCTCACACACTTACACCTCTCCAAGACAATGTCACTGGACCGAGACCTTTGGCGGTACTCAGTAACAGAGAAGACCCGCCTTGCCAGTAGGCATCTCTAACAAAATACACCCGTCCCGCCACCACCCCCACCCCCCCATCCACACCACCCCGTTCTATGTAAAGTTATGTTGGTGCCGCGCCATCCAGGCCGAAACAAATGAGATCGTGTAGGTGTCACGACAAAAAAACACACAGTCCACGCTGTAATGTGGCCGTGTAGGCAACACGGTAAAAACCTCCCAGATCCACACTGTAAATGTGGTTGGTGTTAGGAAGGGCATCCAACTGTAGAAAACCTGCCAGACAGTCCTATGCGAGCAAGAAAAACACTCTTGCCTCAAGTGGGACTACCCCCGTCCAAACCCATGCAAGCATGGAACACGGACGTTAAACGTTGATGATGATGATGATGATGATATATATATATATATATATATATATATATATATATATATATATATATATATATAAAATATTATAATGCTGAGTGTCATGTGTATGTATTATGTATGTATCCTACACACCTCCCTATAGTTTCTTAACTCTACTCTCTCTGTCGCTCTTCTCTCTCTCTATAATAGATCATTCCCCCCCTCTATAATTTAACTGTTTTACTCTCTCTGTCGTTCTTCCCTCTCAAATATTATTAAGCTGAGCGTTGTGTCTCTCTCCCTCTTTCACGCTCTCTATAATTTAACTGCTTTACTCTCTTTCTCTCTTCACTCTGTATATGACAACACTCTTTTACTTTCTGTAGAGATGAGCGTTGTATGTAAATTCGGTCAACACGTATGTATCCTACACACATCCCTATAGTTTCTTAGCTTTACTCTCTCCGTCGCTCTTCCCTCTCTCTATAATAGATCATTCCCTCTCTCTATAATTTAACTGCTTTACTCTCTCTCTGTCGCTCTTCACTCTCTAATATTATAAAGCTGAGTGTCGTCTCTCTCTCTCTCTCCCTCTTTCATCCTCTCTATAATTTAGCTGCTTTACTCTCTGTCTCTCTTCACTCTCTATATAACAACACTCTTTTACTTTCCGTATCTACCTTCAATATATCAATATATACCCAGGTTCTGCTGCACATCAGACTGAGGAGGCCAAACTCCTCAAATACCGGTTGCTCTCTGACAGGTTTACGGTCGTACCCCTGACAGTGGAAACTTCTGGTGTCCTCAGCCCCAGGGCTACCTCCTTACTCACCACCATAGGTGCTGAGCTGGCCAGCTGCAGGTGTGAGCCCCGCAAGTTGGAGTGGCTTTTCCAGCACGTCTCCTTTGCCATCCTCCGGGGAAACGCCTTCTCCATTCTGTCTGCCGGGGCTGTGGGTGGGCCCCATCTCGTAGCGTTGTAGTTGTTGTATACAGATATTAACTCACCAATCCCATTATT
>CAXHJY010001716.1:17500-25000 GCA_964016885.1 Eledone cirrhosa
CATAAAAAGCAGAACACTATAATAGATTCATCTTTGTAAAGGTTTTTATTTTATCAAATGTAGAATTCTGTTTGAGGTAGTCTTTTGGTTGTACTTTTTCGTTATTTAGAAATGAGTGTTATCATATAACAAATATATAAGATTCATATATGTATGTATGCTCCTGTAACTACTGATAGTCGTAGGAGCGCCGGATTGACATACGGCGTTTCTTGGGCATTTTAAGCCTAGCGGAGCCTATCGCTCTCCAGATCTGAGTACAGAAGATTTCTTCCAGAGAAAGGAAAAATCGACCCCAGTACTAGACTGGTACTTTTTTTATCGACCTCGAAAATTGACCTCGGTGGGATTTGAACTCAGAGAGCCGGAACGAGTACCATAAAACATTATATCCGACGTCCTATCTACTCTGCCATTCTATCTGACGTCCTATCTACTCTACCATACTATCCGACGTCCTATCTACTCTGCCATACTATCCGACGTCCTATCTACTCTGCCATTATATCTGACGTTCTATCTACTCTGCCATACTATCTGTAGTCCTATCTACTCTGCCATTATATCTGACGTCCTATCTACTCTGCCATTATATCCGACGTCCTATCTACTCTGCCATACTATCCGACGGTCTATCTACTCTGCCATACTATCCGACGTTCTATCTACTCTGCCATTCTATCCGACGTTCTATCTACTCTGCCATTCTATCCGACGTTCTATCTACTCTGCCATTCTATCCGACGTCCTATCTACTCTGCCATTCTATCCGACGTCCTATTTACTCTGTCATACTATCCGACGTTCTATCGACTCTGCCATTCTATCCGACGTTCTATGGACTCTGCCATACTATCTGACGTCCTATCTACTACTCCCACCCTGTGTCACACTGAATCTGTCTGTAATTGTAAGAGGAGGGCCAGCCTTCTCCCACCTTGTGTCACACTGAATCTGTCTGTAATTGTAAGGGGAGGGCCAGCCTTCTCCCACCCTGTGTCACACTGAATCTGTCTGTAATTGTAAGGGGAGAGCCAGCCTTCTCCGACCCTGTGTCACACTGAATCTGTCTGTAATTGTAAGGGGAGGGCCAGCCTTCTCCCACCCTGTGTCACACTGAATCTGTCTGTAATTGTAAAAGGAGGGCCAGCCTTCTCCCACCCTGTGTCACACTGAATCGATCTGTAATTGTAAGAGGAGGGCCAGCCTTCTCCTACCCTGAGTCACACTGAATCTATCTGTAATTGTAAGGAGAGGGCCAGCCTTCTCCCACCCTGTGTCACACTGAATCTGGCTGTAATTGTAAGGAGAGGGCCAGCCTTCTCCCACCCTGTGTCACACTGAATCTGTCTGTAATTGTAAGGGAGGGTCAGCCTTCTCCCACCCTGTGTCACACTGAATCGGTCTGTAATTCTAAGGGGAGGGCCAGCCTTCTCCCACCCTGTGTCGCACTTAATCTGTCTGTAATTGTAAGGGGAGGGCCAGCCTTCTCCCACCCTATGTCACACTGAATCTGTCTGTAATTGTAAGGGGAGGGCCAGCCGTCTCCCACCCTGTGTCACACTGAATCTGTTTGTAATTGTAAGGGAGGGCCAGCCTTCTCCCAACCAGTGTCACACTGAATCTGTCTGTAATTGAAAGGGGAGGGCCAGCCTTCTCCCACCCTGTGTCACACTGAATCTGTCAGTAATTGTAAGGGGAGGGCCAGCCTTCTCCCCACCCTGTGTGACACTGAATCTGTCTGTAATTGTAAGGGGATGGCCAGCCTTCTCCCACCCTGTGTCACACTGAATCTGTCTGTAATTGTAAGGGGAGGGCCAGCCTTCTCTCACCCTGTGTCACACTGAATCTGTCTGTAATTGTAAGGGGAGGGCCAGCCTTCTCCCAACCAGTGTCACACTGAATCTGTCTGTAATTGTAAGGGGAGGTCCAGCCTTCTCCCACCCTGTGTCACACTGAATCTGTCTGTAATTGTAAGGGGATGGCCAGCCTTCTCCCACCCTGTGTCACACTGAATCTGTCTGTAATTGTAAGGGGAGGGCCAGCCTTCTCCCACCCTGTGTCACACTGAATCTGTCTGTAATTGTAAGAGGAGGGCCAGCCTTCTCCCACCCTGTGTCACACTGAATCTGTCTGTAATTGTAAGGGGAGGGCCAGCCTTCTCCCACCCTGTGTCACACTGAATCTGTCTGTAATTGTAAGGGGAGAGCCAGACTTCTCCCACCATGTGTCACACTGAATCTGTCTGTAATTGTAAGAGTAGAGCCAGCCTTCTCCCACTCTGCGTCACACTGAATCTGTCTGTAATTGTAAGAGGAGGGCCAGCCTTCTCCGACCCTGTGTCACACTGAATCTGTCTGTAATTGTAAAAGGAGGGCCAGCCTTCTCCGACCCTGTGTCACACTGAATCTGTCTGTAATTGTAAGAGGAGAGCCAGCCTTCTCCGATCCTGTGTCACACTGAATCTGTCTGTAATGGTAAGGGGAGGGCCAGCCTTCTCCCACCCTGTGTCACACTGAATCTGTCTGTATTGTAAGGGCAGGGCCAGCCTTCTCCCACCCTGTGTCACACTGAATCTGTCTGTAATTGTAAGGGGAGAGCCAGCCTTCTCCCACCCTGTGTCACACTGAATCTGTCTGTAATTGTAAGGAGAGGGCCAGCCTTCTCCCACCCTGTGTCACACTGAATCTGTCTGTAATTGTAAAAGGAGGGCCAGCCTTCTCCGACCCTGTGTCACACTGAATCTGTCTGTAATTGTAAGAGGAGAGCCAGCCTTCTCCGATCCTGTGTCACACTGAATCTGTCTGTAATGGTAAGGGGAGGGCCAGCCTTCTCCCACCCTGTGTCACACTGAATCTGTCTGTAATTGTAAGGGCAGGGCCAGCCTTCTCCCACCCTGTGTCACACTGAATCTGTCTGTAATTGTAAGGGCAGGGCCAGCCTTCTCCCACCCTGTGTCACACTGAATCTGTCTGTAATTGTAAGGGGAGGGCCAGCCTTCTCCCACCCTGTGTCACACTGAATCTGTCTGTAATTGTAAGAGGAGGGCCAGCCTTCTCCCACCCTGTGTCACACTGAATCTGTCTGTAATTGTAAGGGGAGGGCCAGCCTTCTCCCACCCTGTGTCACACTGAATCTGTCTGTAATTGTAAGGGGAGAGCCAGACTTCTCCCACCATGTGTCACACTGAATCTGTCTGTAATTGTAAGAGTAGAGCCAGCCTTCTCCCACTCTGCGTCACACTGAATCTGTCTGTAATTGTAAGAGGAGGGCCAGCCTTCTCCGACCCTGTGTCACACTGAATCTGTCTGTAATTGTAAAAGGAGGGCCAGCCTTCTCCGACCCTGTGTCACACTGAATCTGTCTGTAATTGTAAGAGGAGAGCCAGCCTTCTCCGATCCTGTGTCACACTGAATCTGTCTGTAATGGTAAGGGGAGGGCCAGCCTTCTCCCACCCTGTGTCACACTGAATCTGTCTGTAATTGTAAGGGCAGGGCCAGCCTTCTCCCACCCTGTGTCACACTGAATCTGTCTGTAATTGTAAGGGGAGAGCCAGCCTTCTCCCACCCTGTGTCACACTGAATCTGTCTGTAATTGTAAGGAGAGGGCCAGCCTTCTCCCACCCTGTGTCACACTGAATCTGTCTGTAATTGTAAAAGGAGGGCCAGCCTTCTCCGACCCTGTGTCACAATGAATCTGTCTGTAATTGTAAGAGGAGAGCCAGCCTTCTCCGATCCTGTGTCACACTGAATCTGTCTGTAATGGTAAGGGGAGGGCCAGCCTTCTCCCACCCTGTGTCACACTGAATCTGTCTGTAATTGTAAGGGCAGGGCCAGCCTTCTCCCACCCTGTGTCACACTGAATCTGTCTGTAATTGTAAGGGCAGGGCCAGCCTTCTCCCACCCTGTGTCACACTGAATCAGTCTGTAATTGTAAGAGGAGGGCCAGCCTTCTCCCACCCTGTGTCACACTGAATCTGTCTGTAATTGTAAGGGGAGGGTCAGCCTTCTCCCACCCTGTGTCACACTGAATCTGTCTGTAATTCTAAGGGGAGGGCAAGCCATCTCGCACCCTGTGTCACACTGAATCTGTTTGTAATTGTAAGGGGAGGGCCAGCCTTCTCCCACCCTGTGTCACACTGAATCTGTCTGTAATTGTAAGGGGAGGGCTAGCTGTCTCCCACCCTGTGTCACACTGAATCTGTCTGTACTTGTAAGGGGAGGGGCAGCTTTCTCCCAACCAGTGTCACAATGTATCTGTCTGTAATTGTAAGAGGAGAGCCAGCCTTCTCCCACCCTCTGTAACACTTAATCTGTCTGTAATTATAAGAGGAGAGCCAGCCTTCTCCCACCCTGTGTCACACTGAATCTGTCTGTAATTGTAAGAGGAGAGCCAGCCTTCTCCCACCCTGTGTCACACTGAATCTGTCTGTAATTGTAAGAGGAGAGCCAGCCTTCTCCGACCCTGTGTCACACTGTATCTGTCTGTAATTGTAAGAGGAGAGCCAGCGTTTTCCCACCCTGTGTCACTGTGAATCTGTCTGTAATTGTAAGTGGAGGCCCCAGCCTTCTCCCACCCTGTGTCACACTGAATCTATCTGTATTTGTAAGGAGAGGGCCAGCCTTCTCCCTCCCTGTGTCACACTGAATGTCTGTAATTGTAAGAGGATGGCCAGCCTTCTCCCACCCTGTGTCACACTGAATCTGTCTGTAATTGTAAAGAGAGGGCCAGCCTTCTCCCACACTGTGTCACACACTGAATCTGTCTGTAATTGTAAGAGGAGAGCCAGCCTTCTCCCACCCTGTGTCACACTGAATCTGTCTGTAATTGTAAGGGGAGGGCCAGCCTTCTCCCACCCTGTGTAACACTGAATCTGTCTGTAATTGTAAGTGGAGGGCTAGCTTTCTTCCACCCTGTGTCACACTGAATCTGTCTGTAATTGTAAGAGGAGAGCCAGCCTTCTCCCACCCTCTGTCACACTGAATCTGTCTGTAATTGTATGAGGAGAGCCAGCCTTCTCCGACCCTGTGTCACACTGTATCTGTCTGTAATTGTAAGAGGAAAGCCAGCCTTCTCCCACCCTGTGTCACTGTGAATCTGTCTGTAATTGTAAGGAGAGGCCCAGCCTTCTCCCACCCTGTGTCACATTGAATCTGTCTGTAATTGTAAGAGGAGAGCCAGCCTTCTCCCACCCTGTGTCACACTGAATCTGTCTGTAATTATAAGGGGAGGTCCAGCCTTCTCCCAGCCTGTGTCACACTAAATCTATCTGTGATTGTAAGGGGAGGGCCAGCCTTCTCCCACCCTGTGTCACACTGAATCTCTGTAATTGTAAAGAGAGTGCCAGCCTTCTGCCACCCTGTGTCACACTGAATCTGTCTGTAATTGTAAGGGGAGGGCCAGCCATCTCCCACCCTGTGTCACTGTGAATCTGTCTGTAATTGTAAGGAGAGGCCCAGCCTTCTCCCACCCTGTGTCACATTGAATCTGTCTGTAATTGTAAGAGGAGTGCCAGAATTCTCCCACCCTGTGTCGCACTGAATCTGTCTGTAATTGTAAGGGGAGGGCCAGCCTTCTCCCACCCTGTGTCACACTGAATCTGTCTGTAATTCTAAGGGGAGGGCAAGCCTTCTCACACCCTGTGTCACACTGAATCTGTCTGTAATTGTAAGGGGAGGGTCAGCCTTCTCCCACCCTGTGTCACACTGAATCTGTCTGTAATTCTAAGGGGAGGGCAAGCCTTCTCACACCCTGTGTCACAATGAATCTGCCTGTAATTGTAAGGGGAGGGCCAGCCTTCTCCCACCCTGTGTCACACTGAATCTGTCTGTAATTGTAAGCGGAGGGCCAGCCTTCTCCGACCCTGTGTCACACTGAATCTGTCTGTAATTGTAAGGGGAGGGCTAGCCGTCTCCCACCCTGTTTCACACTGAATCTGTCTGTAATTGTAAGGGGAGGGGCAGCTTTCTCCCAACCAGTGTCACAATGTATCTGTCTGTAATTGTAAGAGGAGAGCCAGCCTTCTCCCACCCTCTGTAACACTGAATCTGTCTGTAATTGTAAGAGGAGAGCCAGCCTTCTCCCACCCTGTGTCACACTGAATCTGTCTGTAATTGTAAGAGGAAAGCCAGCCTTCTCCCACCCTGTGTCACACTGAATCTGTCTGTAATTGTAAGAGGAGAGCCAGCCTTCTCCGACCCTGTGTCACACTGTATCTGTCTGTAACTGTAAGAGGAGAGCCAGCGTTTTCCCACCCTGTGTCACTGTGAATCTGTCTGTAATTGTAAGGGGAGGCCCAGCCTTCTCCCACCCTGTGTCACACTGAATCTATCTGTAATTCTAAGGAGAGGGCCAGCCTTCTCCCACCCTGTGTCACACTGAATGTCTGTAATTGTAAGAGGATGGCCAGCCTTCTCCCACCCTGTGTCACACTGAATCTGTCTGTAATTGTAAAGAGAGGGCCAGCCTTCTCCCACACTGTGTCACACTGAATCTGTCTGTAATTGTAAGAGGAGGCCCAGCCTTCTCCCACCCTGTGTCACACTGAATCTGTCTGTAATTGTAAGGGGAGGGCCAGCCTTCTCCCACCCTGTGTAACACTGAATCTGTCTGTAATTGTAAGTGAAGGGCTAGCCTTCTCCCACCCTGTGTCACATTGAATCTGTCTGTAATTGTAAGAGGAGAGCCAGCCTTCTCCCACCCTCTGTCACACTGAATCTGTCTGTAATTGTAAGAGGACAGCCAGCCTTCTCCCACCCTGTGTCACACTGAATCTGTCTGTAATTGTAAAGAAAGGGCCAGCCTTCTCCCACACTGTGTCACACTGAATCTGTCTGTAATTGTAAGAGGAGGCCCAGCCTTCTCCCACCCTGTGTCACACTGAATCTGTCTGTAATTGTAAGGGGAGGGCCAGCCTTCTCCCACCCTGTGTCACACTGAATCTGTCTCTAATTGTAAGAGGAGAGCCAGCCTTCTCCCACCCTGTGTCACACTGAATCTGTCTGTAATTGTAAGAGGAGAGCCAGCCTTCTCCCACCCTGTGTCACTGAATCTGTCTGTAATTGTAAGGAGAGGCCCAGCCTTTTCCCACCCTGTGTCACATTGAATCTGTCTGTAATTGTAAGAGGAGAGCCAGAATTCTCCCACCCTGTGTCACACTGAATCTGTCTGTAATTGTAAGGGGAGGGCCAGCCTTCTCCCAGCCTGTGTCACACTAAATCTATCTGTAATTGTAAAGAGAGTGCCAGCCTTCTCCCACCCTGTGTCACACTGAATCTGTGTGTAATTGTAAGGGGAGGGTCAGCCTTCTCCCATGCTGTGTCACACTGAATCTGTCTGTAATTGTATAAGGAGGGCCAGCCTTCTCCCACCCTGTGTCACACTGAATCTGTCTGTAATTGTAAGAGGAGGGCCAGCCATCTCCCACCCTGTGTCACACTGAATCTGTCTGTAATTGTAAGGGGAGGGCCAGCCTTCTCCGACACTGTGTCACACTGAATC
>CAXHJY010001717.1:2500-32500 GCA_964016885.1 Eledone cirrhosa
GTGTGTGTGTGTGTGTGTGTGTTGGGGGGGGGGGGGGGGGGGGGGGGTAGTTATCTTGTGAATGCTATTGGAGATCGGGTTTGATCTCCATATTTGATGGGTTTCCCTTTCGGAACTCCTTTAAAAGCCTACTTTCCCTAACGCTTTTGTAGGAAACTGGACGCATTCGCACCATCATTAAGGTTTGTGACACTTTAAAAATGCTGGTGTCGAAAACCTCTCGTTTTCTCTCAATATCCTTACTTCGTGCTATGAGGGCTATCAATTCTTCACTGGCCCTTCTCATTAGTACGAAGTTTGGTGTCTATGTGGCTGGTTGTTGTGCCTGTTTTCGTTTTGTGGGTAGTGTCGGTAGTGCTGTTGGTGGTAGCGGTGGTTGTGTTGGCAGTTGAAGAGGAAGCCAACCCCAGCATCAGTGACTCACCACCAGCCACTAGGTCCTATGTCAAACTGCTCAGTTGCTCGCATGTGTGCGTGCTGAACTCTGGGTCTTTCCGCTGGGAACAACCCCTTGTTTTCTCCCCCCCCCCATTTTTTGTGTACATCCATCCATTCACTCATTAATTTACTGCCATTCTACCTTCCTGTGTCTCCCCCTCCATGCAGCCCCTTTTCGCTCTCATTTTCTGGCACCTCCATATATATAGGTGAGCTATGCTGCCCACTTACCAGCACTTTCCCTTCCACCCACACACGCCAGCCACCCACCCCTGATGCCGCTCGGTGCCCCATCCCTCACCCCTCCAAATCGACACCTGCAGCAACTTGCGGCACCACTAACAAACGGAAGAGGGGCCGGAACTGTTTGAGGTGCGGCTGCTTCCACCACCTCACCTGCGTTGGCTTGACTCGTCGAGTTTCCAATGCTCTCGCAGCGTGGAGGTGCAGGAGCTGCCTCTTCCCCCACGTCTTCCCAGCCACGGCCGTCTGGCACACCACCAGATGGGACAGCGAGCTGGAGCCTCGCTGTTCAACATCGCTCGGCTCAGGCGGTTCCGGAAGATCCCACTCAGGATCCCGAGAGCGGCATGGGTGCCGGTAGCCGATGCCCTCGCTTCCTCGATTGAGAGCGCCCTGGTCTCCAATCGTGCCAGTGACTGGGAGCGGCTGTTCTATTTCGCCCCACTCGCCCTCGGCCTCCCCAGCTCTGGCGCTGACCGGGGCGGCCGGTCAACAGCAGCCTTCGTCCGGCCAATGTCTCATCATTTGGGCGAACACATTCTAAGTGCCCAGGGACGCTACACGCCCCTATCCTCCACCCCCGAGGCCAGCGCCAAGCGTTTGCGTGACCAGATAAACGCAAAGCTTATCATGGGTTATGTCTCGGCCGCAGTCAGAGTTGTTGCCTCAGAGGACACTGTCCTCCAACCGAGGAGGTCCTGGCTGCTCTGCGGCTCAAGCACCCTGAGCCACCCACTGATCTCAGACCCATACCCCCACCTGCTCCTTGTGGCTTCTGATGCAGATATCATGTCCGCCATCAGGTCCTTCCCAGCTAGCAGCTGCGGAGGTGTTGATGGTCTCCGACCAGGCCACCTCAAGGAGTTGACACCCCCTCTCCGCTGAGGCCGGGCGCCTCCTTCTGAGTGCAATTGTGGCGCTCACCAATAGGCTCATTCATGATGCCCTCGACCTTACGCCCGAGGCCTCTTTTTTTCGGCCAGCCTCACCGCACTCAGGAAGAAAGGGGGTGGCATACGCCCCATTGCTGTGGGCAATGTCTTCCGGAGGCTGGCTGCCAAGGTGATCTGCAAGTCCGTCACACACGAACTGGGTGAGGAGTTTAGTCCGGTGCAACTGGGTGTCGGCAGGTCCGGTGGCTGTGAGGGAGCCGCTCATGCAATCAGGCAGTTCTTCAGCAGCTGCCCATCGGTACCGGCATCCAGGGACTCCAGGCACCTCATCGTTAAGCTCGCCATGAGGAATGCCTTTAACTCTTTACGCCGGGATCATCTGCTCGAGGCCTGCCTCATCCAAGATCCTCTGCCTACCCGCTGGCCTACCTGTCATATGGAGCCACGAGAATGTTCCTAGCTGCTGATACGGTCATACCCTCGGCTACTGGGGTTCAACAGGGTGACTCTTTGGAACCCCTCCTATTCGCCCTTGGTATTGACCACATCGCCTGGAGTATCACAGCCCCTCTCAACGTTTGGTATCTGGATGATGCTACGTTGGGCTGGCCCGTACAGACGGTCTGCCAAGATCTTCAATCGGTGATTCCTGCCCTGGCGGGAATCGGCCTCCAGGTCAACTCGGCTAAGTCGGAGGTGGTGAACGTCAGCCTCGATGCTGCGAGCTTTGCAGCCTCCGTCTTGGACGTGCGGTCCATTCTCCGCCAGCTTAAGGTGACCCCCAAAGAGGATGTCCTCATCCTCGGGTCACCGATCCACCCGCCGCCATCCGCTCCACCATCAGGTCCAGGCTTCAACAGCTCCAGACTCTCACAAGCCGACTGGGCTTGATTGACGGCCACCCAGCTCTCTTTCTGCTGAGGAACTGCTTTGCCATGCCGAAGCTCCTCTATACACTCCGCAGGGCTCCATGCTACACCCAGACATCTCTCCTCGCTGACCTCGATACTTGTATCCGAGCAGCAGCCGAGGGGATATGCAACGTCAAGTTTGACGTCATAGGGTGGCAACAGGCCACTTTACCGGTCAGGTATGGCGGCCTCGGCCTCCGGTCCCCGATCTCACTAGCTTTGCCGGCGTATCTTTCGTCGGTAACCACGTGCCGCGTCCTCGTCAGCAGGGTTCTTCAAAATACAACAGAACCCTCTGTGTTCAGAGAACGTGAGGCCGCCTGTGAGACGTGGGACCGGCTGGGACTTAGCCCAGAAGACGTCCCTCCTCCTTCTCCCCTTGTTGACGTCAAGTCCCCCTTACGCACTTGGGATGCCATCCAGTGCAGCCTGGCCTCAGGCAGGCTTACGCGCCAGCTCGACCAGCACCACCTTGCTTGTTTTCGTGCGGCCTCCAAACCCCACAGTGGTGCCTGGCTCCATGCCCTGCCCTCCTCCACTGGCACGCAGCTAGACAACCATAGCCTGCGAATCGGCGTTTCCCTGAGGCTCGGCCTCCGGATCTGCCAGCCACACCAATGTCGCTGTGGTTCCACCGTGGACTCTTTCGGCCTCTACCCGCTTTCCTGTCGCCACAGTGCCGGCCGCATTCCACGCCACGCTGCCCTCAACGAGGTCATTAAGCATGACTTGGATGCTGCAGGCTTCCCTTCCCAGCTCGGGCCGGTGAGGCTGGATCGAGGGGACGGCAAAAGGCCAGATGGCATGACCATCTTCCCGTTCCGCGGTGGCAAACCCCTCGTCTGGAATGCCACTTGCACCGACACCTTCTGCAGGCGCAACCTGGTGCAGTCTGCGACTGACCCAGGTTCTGTTGCACGTCGGGCTGAGGGAGCCAAACTCCTCAAATACCGGTCGCTCTCCGACAGGCTTGCGGTCGTACCCCTGGCAGTGGAGACTTCTGGTGTCCTCGGACCCAAGGCTACCTCCTTACTCACCACCATAGGAGCTGAGGTGGCCAGCCGCAGGTGTGAGCCCCGCGAGTTGGAGTGGCTTTTCCAGCGCGTCTCCCTTGCCGTCCTCGAGGAAACGCCTTCTCCATTCTGTCCGCCGGGACTGTGGCTGGGCCCCATCGTGTACCAATACATTAGTTAAATACGATTCTTTCATCTGATACAACACAATAAAGACTAAAGTGTTTTAAAAAAAAAATTGATGTTGAAGTGAAAAAAAAAAAAAGTTGTGGTATTGGTGTTGTAGTATTTACGTCTGTCGAGGCTGTAGATTCTTTGTTTTCTAGTAAGAGTTATCCCCCCTCCTCGCTACGAGAAAAATGTTGCTGTAGCTGAGACATTTGACTCGGGATGGTTTTTGTGTGCGTGTGGGTGTGGGTGTGGGTGTGGGTGTAGGTGTGTGTTTGGAAGAGCGAGAGGAGAGCTGTATAGGGAGGCCCCTGGGTGAATTTTATGATTCGTGCTGTTGCTGTTGTTGTTGTTGTTGGTGGTGGTTCTGTTGTTGCTCTTGGCGGTGCTGTTGGATTTACTGGTGCTGATGTTTCTGCTGCTGCTGTTGGCCGTGTTGTTGGAGTTGCTGTTGTATCTGGTGTTGCGGCTGTTGCGAATGCTACCGAGATTAATACCGCGGTTGTTGTTTGCTGCTGTTGGTGGTGGTGTGGATTTTGGAGTCCTGGTGTTGGCAGCAAGAGGGTACTGTGGTCCCCCGTCTTCTTTTGAGGGCAAAAAGCTCTCAAGAAGCCTGTTTCCTCGCACTACCCCCAATCACCACGTTTAGAACCACACCATCCGATAGGTGGATGAAGTAATAATAATAATAGCAATTTCTACTATAGGCACAAGGCCAGCAATTTGGGGGCGGGGAAAGTCGATTAACTCGACTCCACTGCATTACTGGTACTTTATTTTATCGACCCCGTAAAGATGAAAGGATTTGAGCTCATAAGGTAAAGGGCCATAACTCGATGCTGCAAAGCATGGTGACTGATGCTTTACCGATTCTGCCACCCCACCACCCTTAATGATAATAATAACAATAATAATAGCAAGATTAACGTCAACAATAATAATAATGATTTCTACTATCAGCACAAGGACAGCAATTTAAGTGTGTTTGTAGGGGGAGGGGGGTTCGATTAAATCAACCTCAGTGTATTACTGGTACTTTATTTTATCGACCCCGTAAGGATGAAAGGCAAAGTTAACCTCGATGGGATTTGAACTAATAACAACAACAATATCTACAGCAACCAGAAGATATGGGACAGAAATAGACTAAAGAAAGAAGCGGACGAAGCAGAAACAAAAAGAACCGCGACAAAACAGCAGCAACCAGGAAAATATGAAAGAGAAAGGAGTGGAAGTAAATTACAGAAGAAACCTTAGAAGGAGAAGGAGGAAGAACAAAAGAAAAAAGAACAAGTGTGTTCTTCCGTGCTGGGAGAAGACACAGAAGAAAATGTGGCATGTTCTTTCATCTTAGTCTCAGTTGTATTAGAAACATAGATGAGCAAGTTTGTTCTGGGTAATGAAAGAGCTTATAAAGAGTGAGGATTTCTGAAACAGTAGGATATCTTAGTATATCAATATAGTATTAATGGCAGCTTGTTATAATTCATTTTAGATGATGTTGTAGAAGTATGGGAGAAAGAGACGGTGTCCGTAAAACATATACATATATATATCAGGTCCGAGCACAAAAGAACCAAACTCCCACTGTCACTGCCTCCGTCTCCCCCGCTCTCCCCATCTCTCACTATTATGAGCAAATGGGGGCCCACGCGCTGACTGCCCCGCTACCCCAGCGGACAGAATAGAGAAGGCGTTTCCCTGGAGGATGGTGAGGGAGACGCGCTGGAAGAGCCATTCCAGCTCGCGAGGCTCACACCTACGGGTAGCCAACTCTGTGCCGATGTTGGTGGGCAGGGAGGTGGCCCTCGACCGAAGGACACCAGAAGTCTCCGAAAATTCAGATATTAGCCCCAAAGGGAAAATGCAATGATTGTAGCGGAAGATCTATGAAGATGAAAGTATCTTTCGATGTAAACTACTTTCTCTTAAGTTGATCAATGCCATCAACAGATATTAATTGTTCAGTCATTCCAGCTGTGTAAACAACACTGTTCCCATACTTATATGCTTGTAATTCTAAGATTAGTTATTATGGAATTAGCAAATGTATTGATTAGATAATTATTTTGTGTTTCACACTGCATTCCATTGTTTTTTTTTTTATAGGAGTAGTTTTCCATAGTCTTCATGTACTATAGAAGACTATAAAGGATAAGAAGTTTGGTTCTGTATACGATAGTATTTTTATGGAGAATTATGCGACTTGAAGCTCGATCATGTAAAAGTGAGGATAAAAAGTAATAAAATAAGATTAGAAGACCCATCGATGCATATTACACTTTATGTAACGTCTAAAATGGGTTATTTTGGATTGGAATGTTAATTTCTTTAATATGGCACTAACTATAAATCGTTGATATTTCTTGCTATTGAAGCAAATGACTGCTGCTTGAAAAAATTTGTGCTACTTTTGTAGACTTGCCAATCTCTAAAAACCCATACGGGGAGTACCATAAAAAAAAGTGCCCCAAAACGGGAAGAAATTAGGCAAAATGGGGTGATATTACATAAGGAAAGCTATAGCCATTTTCACAAGAGAAGACATCTCTCACCCACTCCAAAGTGGGTGGGCGATCTCCCTATCGGACGGGGAGAGATGACAGGTCTGCTGTTGCTAGAGAAACTTTCTTATAAAATAAAAATTGAACGATATTTTTGAGTGTTATTTCGTCGTTAAAAATTTATGTCAGCTCTGATTTTAATAAAGGGTGAAAACACCTGAGATAATGTATTTGTAGGTATCGTTTAAAACTACAAGAAGGTCCTGACTGGAACGTTTTTGAGTTTGTGTTTGCCTGATCAATGGTGTTGGAGTTTTGCGTTTTCTGTTGTTTTGGTTTTTACGTTTGGACATGTCTAGGTTTACATTGTAGTATTTCTATTTTAAGATGGTAGGATGCAATTTGAAAGAATTGTTTTCGCTACTTTTTACAAGTTGAGCAGCCATAAAAGACTACTTCATTGGCTCGTTGAAGAAAATCTATTTTCATTGGTGCGCTCTTTAGAACAAAAGATACTCTGCCAGCGAGCTGTTGTTATTGCTACTAGATTCCGGTTAATTGCGGACACTATTTAATCACTTATGCTGGTAATAGGAACCGAAATCGAGCTTGCTCGTAACTATAGCTACACCTAGTGCTGGAATTTTAGTGTAATCTATCAGCTAATCAGATGAAAGCTATGATGCCCAGTTTCGAAGTTCTTAAACAACTATATAATTTAGAGAATTGGTAGGGTACTGGTCTACTGACCAAAATCTTTTATTTCATTTACTATATTCCATTACTGATATTACACTGTATTCAAAGATACGCCAATTTTCAATAACTCAGTTTATCTATGATATCACCTAGATACATATCCAGGAAATTTGAAATGTAGCTTATTACTTTAAGCAGCGGGATGACTGAAATGTTGACGAACGTGTTTTAATGTGCGATAAGTGCAAATCCTATCATAAATATAGCATCAACCACTCCACTGATCACTTATTAACAGACATAGTTGCCAAGAAAAAGTGTTTTAATCTATCATACATATGATCTTAACTTTCGATGTAAATATTGCAGACTTGTCAACTCTCCTCGTCCGATGGGGCGATCTCCCACCCACTTTGGGGTGGGTGATATATGTCTTCTCTTGTAAAAATGGGTATAGCTTTCATTATGTAAAATTTCCCCATTTTGCTTCATTTCTCCCCGTTTTCGGGCACTTTTTTTCATGGTACTCTCCATTTGGGTTTTTAGAGGCTGGCAGATCTGATATTGATTCATACTGTTGTATTAACCAAATTAATGAGATCAAACTTAACTGAATCGTGTCTCAGGTGGATGGCAGTATCGGTAGACAGTCGGACGTATACTTTCCATCATAGAGTTACGTCCCTTTACGGTCTCGGTTCAAATCCCACCGAGGTTAACTTTGCCTTTCATCCTTACAGGGTCGATAAAATAAAGTACCAGTAATGCACTGGGATAATTGCTGGCCTTGTGCCAAAAGTAGAAACAATTATATTTCACAAAATGTAAATTAGTCAATGAATCCGATCCTCTCTACAGCTTACATTGCGGGATCAATAAAGTTCCACGTGGTAGTAGATTGCTCCGTAAGATGGTGAATCGAGCATTACTTAGCATAGAGCTCCCTGTCTGATATATCTTCTGACAAAATAGATATGATGTAGTAGGCAGAAAGACAAGTTTAAAAATAACTGAAAAACAAAACTATAAAAAATAGAATAATATAAAATATGAAATAATAATTTAAAACAAAAGAATTCTAAAATAAAAGTATGAATGTATGGTCCCATAACTCATGATAGAATCGTAAGGGCGTTGTATTGACATACGGCGTTTCTTGGGCATTCTAAGTCTGGCGGAGCCTATCGCCTCTCCAAGCCTGAGTACAGCAAATTTCTTCCAGAGAAAGATAGAAAGTGAGAGAGAGAAAAACAATAAAGAGATATAGAGGAAGAATCCACCCCAGTACAGACTGGTACTTTTTTTCATCAATTCAAAAGGATGAAAGACAAAGTTGACCTCGGCGGGATTTGAACTCAGAAAGCCAGAACGAATACCATAAAGCATTCTATCCGACGTTCTAACAATCCACCTATAAAATAAAAGTAGAAAGCAAAATTAGTATTTATTCGATGCCAAAGTAAATATAAGTATAGATATCAGTAATATTGAACCATTATTGATTTAAAATTTTATACTTTTTGGCTAGGGTTTACAAACTTTTTTGTGGTGTGTGTGTGGGCGGATTCTTTTGTAATTACAATAAACAAAATCACAGTGTGTCATGCAAATGTTTCATAGAAAACGTGGCAAATGCATTACTCTGGAGGATAGTGAGAGATATTCGTTGAGAGAGCTAGTCAAACTACAGGGTGGGCCAAAAGTCACTTCTTACCTACCTTTATTAATAAAACATTACAAATTAACTCAAAACTAATTTTTTTTACCTTTAAATTAAATTTCATAATTGGATCTTGTTTTTATTCAACTTTAATATGAAAGGAAAAAAAAAATTTAATAATAAAAAAATAATGATTTAAAAAAAAATAGGAAGTGACTTTTGGCCTACCCTGTAGTTGGGTTCGTTCTTTTGGATAGCCCTCTTCATCTCGATCGAAGGGAGGTGTTTCAAGGGTACAATATGCCAGGTATTTCCACAAGTTCGATAAGAAAGCTCTCAGAGAGCAACCGGTAGTTTCTCAGCTTGTGATCTTCAGCTTGTTCGGTTGCCGCTGGATGCAACATCCATATTAGAGACTTATCCCCTCGGAACGGTAAGGTTATGATACCATCCGAACATTTGCCGTCCTCTTGGTCTAATCCCATTGGCTTTATCTGCGACGGAAAATTGGCAAATCCAAACCATGTTTAACGATATCGTTGAGAGCGGCTTGTCGAGGAAATTGGCACAGCAGCGAGTGGAGTCCAAACAAGTCTACTGTAGACTCACAACGTTATTCCTATTGCTTACAGATCAGAAGACGAAGTATAAATGAAACACCTATTCAGAAATAGCCGGTACTAATTGACCGCGAGGGTATAGCATCGGTGTTGATCGGTATTGGTCAAGCGGGTGCTCAAGGCCGACGGACACTTTCTCGAAAAGGATGGCGTTTCATTTGTGTTGGGACTCATGGGCACTTTCGTGGTAGATTCTGCGGTATTGTAGATAGCTTTGTTGGTAAGGGAATAGCAAGAGATCAGTAAGGATAAAAATAGGGTAATGCTAATGTAATACGGTATTGAAAACCAAGTCCATCTAACAGACAAGTTGTTTCCATCTGGTGTAGTTGAGCTGAAAGTTGCTTAACCCTTAAGCACAACGTCGGGTGGATTTTTCGAGTCTTGTGAGATGGTGTATCTGATTGTAACACAAGGTGCTGCGAAATACATAGAAGTTATTTCTATACAAAATTTTTATTATATAAATTTGATTACTATGTGTGAAGTGAAAATATTTATAAATGAGACTGCCTCACCTTCTTGGTGCGTGCAGATGCCTATTTCAATAGCTATTTCGTGCTTCATGGTTACATATTACTCAACGCCTGGTTAGCTTTATAGATACAGCTTCTAGGTGCCTCATAACAGCCATTTTAAACATTCCCAACTTTATTCACAAGAAAGTACTAGCTGCTAACAACGCGTAACATTCAACTGTCTATATCATTATAACGATGACGACAACGCTGACTCTGCTCTTCTTTGACCTTCAGTTTCTCAGGGTACAATGGCAAATAGGTCTTCTAAGTACCAGCCTGCATCTTTTATGTGCTGGTGTGTTGAAGAGCTTATATACCTTCCCGTTTCTTTAATCAGATACGACCTCCACCGTCACAATTACTAGCTGGATGTTATTTTAGTAAGTTAATATAGTCTTAGTGCTGAGTGGCAAACAATGGTTTGTATATTGTTGTTTACCCTTATTTTTAGGGTTTTGGTGTTTGTCTTTTGGTTAGCTATGCATTATTGTCTACATTTAGGCACATCTGGTTTTGGTGAGACTGCTTTCCACCGTATTCGCCTTGCTATTGTTTTCATTTAGAACATATACATAAATAAAATAAAAATGAAATAAAGAGATAGCGATATTTCTACAATTATAAATTCACTGTACTTTTTTTTGTTGTAAATATTCATTTATTTGGTTAAATTTATTCAATTAGGATTAGCATTGTTTCCTTAAAAAGCCAACTCTTGTAAATCTCGTTTGTACCCCGTCCTCTCTCTTTTGAAATTCTGAAATGGGAAAGAACCGTGGGCAGAGCAAAACTAGGATCATACTACTTTTAGGAAAAAACAAACAAACAAAAAAAAAAAAGCTTTCTGAAAGAAGTTTGTCAAAAATGTGCTAAAATTCTTCTAATTATAGCTAGTAATCCTGCCACAATTCTTTTAGCTAAAATTATACCACCAGAGTACTTTGAATTGTACTTCTATTTTTACTTAAATCTTCAATTATATTTTTGAATTTTTATTATGCCATTTTAAAATGTTTATATTCAAGATATAGTGCTGAAGAGCGCCGCGAAAAAGGAGGTTGGTTCGTGAGGGGTTAATACTGCAACGCATTCTCTATTTTTAAAATGAGCAAATTTTACTCTTCTAATACCACTTATGTGAGAATTTAAAGTGTCCTTACCTCCTACGGTGTGTTCTGAGCATTTTGAACCTAGAAGAGCCCATCCCTCTCTCGGACGAAACACAGGCGACTTATTCATGAGGGGGAGATAGGGGTGGGGGTCTACAGCAGTACTGTACTTTATTCATTGACCGTGAAAAGATAAACGGCAAAGTTAACCTCGGCGGGATTTGAACTGAGAACGCAGTGGACTCAAACAAATACTGACGCCCTAATAACTCCGCCAATTCGCCATCTAAATTGCCAATTATGACATAAGTAACAATATAAATTAAATCAAATATATGGCTGGAAACACAAACCAAATTATTACGGAGTTATTTTATACAAAATATCCTTTCAAACGGATGAACTTACTGCGACATATTGATTTCTATCATTGTCACAAGATTACACGAATTGTAGGAGAGGAATAATCGGTTATATAAGCCACAATGCTGATTAATACATATTTTATTGACCTTGGGAGTATGAAAGGTAACGTCTCTCTTAGCAGTATTCGAACTCAGAACGCCAAGAATTGTAACTAAATACAAGGCATTTTGTTTGCCGCTCTAACGGTTTATGCATCTCCACTGCTTCTTTACTGCTAAATGTTAAAAATAGAAAAACAATTAATGTTTAGTTAAAAAAAACTTATAAGGGGCACTTTTTACCTTGTCATTGGTTGTTGAAAACATATTCGAACATTATCGCTCAATATTCTATTAATATTGCTAGAACAACATGTAAAACAGATAAACAAACAATAGTCTAAATGAAGTTGAGTTGCTGTAGGTCTGTATCGGGAATAGTGAATTAAAATAAAAGTAAAATGTGCGAGGAGAAAAAAATATGTAACATTTCTAACATTAGATAAAGTGAAATAATGATTATCACACTTTACAAATAAGAAATAACGCAGCCTTCTTCTACACAAACTTTTATGTTCATTCTACAAGTAAGCAGTCTCATTTACGATAACAAATATTATGATAAACACGAACAAGAGACGAATAGCTGAAATTCTGGAACGCAAACATTAAAACGTAAAGGCGAAAATAACATGCAAACTTCCAAATGCAATTCTTGTTAGAGTTATTCAATTATTTCCTTTCCAGATTCTTTTTGACTGTTTGTAATTAGTGAAAAGTAATAATTGGAATCGGTTAGGTCAAAATGAATTGATATTTAGAACAGTTAAATTTTCTATTTAGTATGCATCGCACGAGCTACTTTTGTTCATTACTCGAAAACAGAGTACAAACCATAAAATGTAAAATTTTGTTTCTTCTTAAACGAGCTTGAATGAAAATAGATTAATAAAAAATCATCAATTCTAAAGGGATTTGAAAAAATATGTATATATAGGATTTCAATCGCTATGTTTGTATTTTGTTCATGCCGTTAGCTAATTGCTTTGATATGTTTAGAATAAGCAAAAATCTTTTCAACCGAAAAAATACAATTCTATTTTCATCATAGCTCACGAAAGCAAACACACATTCATTGAAAGAGAGTTATATATATATATATATATATATATACGAAGGAATTGTGGTAAGGAACCAGATGGACCATAACGCACCAGAAATAGCCGTCGAAACGGTTTGAGCTCTGCCGTCGGGGTCATACTTTTTCCTATATATATATATATATATATATATATATATATATATATAGAGAGAGAGAGAGAGAGAGAGAGAGATTACAATAATCAAAGTTCAGTTTAAATCATTTATTTGCTTACAATTGTTTCCTCCAAACCGAGGTTTGGATTCTTCGGAGCAACTATTTAGTGATCTATAACATACTTGACCTCCTTTTCAACACAAGAGACATATAAAAACATATGCATATATTGACCCACAGTGGGTTGACATCCATCATAATGATATAGCATGGCAATTTACATATAAAGGTTAAAGGATTAAAATTAAAATAAAAATAAAAATAAAACATTGGCAGTTTATGAATATAAAGCAAGAGGAAAGTTTAGAGTAGTCAGTGTATGAAACAATCTCACGTGTGGCATGCACGCGTGTCTTATTTATACAGGATTAGAGTGCGGCAGATTGTTACTTGTAGAATCAGGCAGTTAAAGCAGGCAGTCAATAGCATCATGTGTGCCGTATTGTTAAATCATTTTTTCGCATACACCTGTACGATATACAATCCCGAATTATATATATATATATATGTGTGTGTGTGTGTGTGTAAAAAGTAAACGGAAATAACAGCAGAATCGGTACAGTATATGGAAGGAATATATATATATATATATATATATGAATTGTTATACTTTGGGAGGGTCATGCTGCCAATAAAAGCACACGCACCTGTTGGTTTCACTTCAATGTCCGGTTGGTTGGTTGAATAACAGGATGGTTGTTTATATATTGTCAAAGCTTTTATCGTCACACATTCTGTGATCTCCACAGTGACTGATCTCTTATTTTGTGTCCCTCCTTTGTTCTGTCCTACACCATTTTGTTTTTGTTTGTTGTATGCCCAACACAAAAGTAGGGTGTACTTTGAAGGCGATTTGGCTGCTATATCTAGCAAGTTGAGCGATTACGAGATGCTTGGGAAGTAGTGTAACAGTATAGTGAAATACAATGTAATGCTAGGAATAGTGTCAATATGTCCATTCTTCAAATTGTGAGTTTGTGTGTGAAAATGTTGTCATGCATCAAGTTTGCAACAACGAGCAGCTAAGGTCATTACTTATATCTCTTGCAAAGAGCTGCTATGCCACATTAGTGAGCGACAGTGTGTGTGTGTCTGTGATATATACATATACACCAGGTCCAAACACAAAGGAACCAAAATCCCACTGTCACTGCCTCCGTCTCTCCCGGTCTCCCCATCTCGTACTATTAGGAGCAAATGGGGGCCCACGCGTTGGCCGCCCCGCCGCCCCGACGAAAAGAATAGAGAAGGCGTTTCCCCGGGAGATGGCGAGGGAGAGGCGCTGGAAGAGTCATTCCAGCTCGCGTGGCTCACACCTGTGGGTAGCCAAATCTGTGCCGATGGTAGTAAGTAGGGAGGTAGCCCTAGGGCCGAGGACACCAGAAGTCTCCACTGTTACGGGCTCGACTGTAAACCTGTCGGAGAGCTACCGATCTTTGGAGAATTTACCCTCCTCGGCCCGAAGTGTAGCAGAGCCTGGGTTAGTCGCAACTATTCTAATATTCTAAATATTTCATGAGTTATTTGGGTTGCTCACTTCATAAGAACTCATCCCTTTCTTTCTGAGATTGTATGTGTGTAGGAATAATGTCAGACTGTTGTAGTAGCTGTCGTGGTTGTTATTGACGAAATTATCGACCCCATGACTGTTGTTATTGTAATTGTTCTTACTGTAAATGTTACTGCCGTTGTTATTAATGTCAATCGACATTATGAATTCTTGGTGCAGTGGGTGTCAAAATATCATCGATCATTATCAGGAACAAATACAAAAAAAAAAATCATATAATTTTGGGGTTCAACATTTGTGGTATAGACCTCTTCTTCTTCGCTCACTTATTCATGAGAGGGTCGTGGAGGCAGAGTCCTCAAACTCTCCTTCCAGCGGGTCATGTCAGAAGCAACCGTCTCCTACTGATTCGGCTGGACCCCCAAGCGAGACCAGCCAAGCTCATGGATGTTATCCCGCCATCTTGTTCAGGGTCTACCCCTGGTTCTCCTGCCAGTTTGTTTTTCCCGTAAAATCTGTCCAGTGATTCTTTCTTGAGACATTTTAACCACATGCCCATAACAAATATAAAGTTTTTTTAAAACATCATATTACTGGCTGGGATTTGTTCATTGTTTCTCAATAGCTCTAAAATTTCAATAAAAGAACTATTCAACATTATTAACATGCAATGATTTCGTCTCTCATAAATGTAAATAACAATTTTCTTTTATCTCTATTTTTTCCATACATTTACTTTCTTTTTATTTTATTCCCATACTTTAAGCTCTAAATATTTGTCTTGTTACTTGATTCGAGTTTCAACTCACGTTAATGAGTTTAGTCAACTGTGCCTGTCCCGGGTCATTTTCTCACAAAACTGGATAGACAGCTATTGTTTTCTCACTGAATCTAGACGAGACATTTCTGAAGCCATATACATTTATATATTTAGATATGTATATTGTTTTCAGCTTATGCCTAACTAGAATATTACCAAACTATACCTCAATTGAACATGTTACATATTTACGAAGACCCAGAGACATATATTTAAGGTTTTCTACAATACACTTCACTATATCTATTCTACCCCTTTTTTTATAGCTATTTATAAACGTACCGTATTGTTGTTTAAACATATGGTATATATTTTATAAAACACTGTGCTGGTTGACCCAATTTTAAAATCCTACTGTGCTTGTTACTCTGATCATGATGAAAGTGATGATGATGATGATGATGATGATGAGGATGATGAGGATGATGTCGCTGTTGATGTGGTTTGACTGCATATCCTGATTTCAATAACGTTCAGCAAGTATGAATGTATGAATCAGATACACGGCAGGCCACTGATGAAAGATAAAAATAGGTACGTTAATGTCTGCTTCTGTGATGATAAGCATACCAAATACCTACAGCTGAAGGTGGCGGTAGTGTATAAAGCCTGAATGGTTTGGATGCTGCAGGTTTCCCCTCCCAGTTCGAGCCGGTGCGGCTAAACCGAGGGGACGGCAAAAGGCCAGACGGCATGGCCATCTTCCCGTTTCATATTGGTAAACCCCTCGTCTGGGATGCCACTTGCAGCGACACATTCTCCAGCGGTAACCTGGTGCAGTCTGTGACTAACTCAGGTTCTGCTGCACTTTTGGCTGAGGAGGGTAAACTCTCCAAGTATCGGTCGCTCTCCGACAGGTTTGCAGTTGAGCCCCTAGCAGTAGAGACTTCAAGGGGCTCTAGGGCTACCTCCCTACTTACCACCATAGGCGCTGAGCTAGCGAGCTGCAGGTGTGAGCCGTCTCGCGAGATGGAATTGCTCTTCCAGCGCATCTCCCTTCTCCATCCTTCCGCCGGGCTGTGGGGCGGCCAGTACGTGGGACTCCATTTGCTCATAATTGTGAGAGATGGGAAGGGCGAGAGAGATGGAGGCGATGACAGTGGGAGTTCGGCTTCTCTGTGTTCGGACCTGGTGTACGTGTATGTGCATTCTTACTGTCTTATGTTTGATTAATTTTAACGTTTGCTCCCTTCCGGATCCTCTTTGAGGTTACGGGGTACGTTTCCTTTTCCGTCCATCCTACACCTTCTAGGACAGGTTGTATACCCATCACCAGACTTTTGGGCGTTAGATGGAAACTGCAATATACTTTTTCGAATAGGGCCTCTCTATTTAAGGTCCGAATGAGTGCCTTGTTAACGTACGCGAAGGACGATGCGGTGATTTTCTCAGATCCGCGAAGACTAGGCTTTTTTTAGAGACGACATTTATCCGCCTCCTCGTAACTACAACGCTGGGTTGTAAAAGCTTTTTTCTTTGAATTAACAGGAAACATAATAAAGAATATCAGATCAAATATAATTGTTTCTACTTTTTGGCACAAGGCCAGCAATTACCTAGTGCATTACTGGTACTTTATTTTATCGACCCCGTAAGGATGAAAGGCAAAGTTAACCTCGGCGGGATTTGAACTCAGAATGGCAAGGGCCGTAACTCTATGCATCGAAGCATGGCGTCCGACCCTCTACCGATACTGCCAATTGTTGTTCTGAACGTTGAAAAGGATAGCAGTTCATATTTCAGAGACTATGTGTTTTGATTTAGGCGTCTCAGCGACTCAGTTTTATAATTTGATGGTAGACGTATATCTCTGAATGCCTACCAACATATTATCTTGCGGTCAGACTCACTAAGTTATCTCTCCCCTTTTTAGTCCCTCATTTCAGTGATTAGAATAAAAAAAGAAAAGAAAAAAAACCCCGAAATATTCTGTGTTATGAAAAAATAACCAGAGTGAACTAGTGAACTGATACAAACTCATCCATCAACTGAAAATAGGACACGTCATTTGGTATAACGTGATTGATTCAGTCGGTTTCACCCATATCTGTTATATTAATTTTTTATCTGTGACAAGCACCACACAGCAGAGGAAGAATACGGTTCCGGTAAGTTGTGTTGAAAGCCTAGTTTCAGATCATCATTGGAACCACGTGACATCACTTACGTCAGTAAATCCATTGGAAAAATTATGAATATTTCTCTTGAGCAAAGATGTCAAGATTTGGTTTGGAATGTAGTAGCAAAAAAAATAAAAAATAAAAAATGGTTAAGAGTAGAGCATTTAAATAAATATTTCACCGTATTATATTAAGTTCACACCGAAACACCCTTCAAAAACTTGACTCACAAGTAGTTGACCTCTAATTCAAAGCGATCGTTTTGAATATTAATTTCTTACTTGCGCATTTAGACCTTAAATTTGCATTAGCCATGTCAATTTTTATGACTTAATTAGAGAAAGATAGGAAGTATGTATGACGCATTTCTAGCACTCCAAAACTGACCGAAAGAAGAGTAAAAGTCATTCTCGCACAGTAGAGCAAACCTTAGTACCTTTATCAGAGAGGTGATGGTGCTAAATTGGGCAACGGAATTAAGTGTACGAATTTTTTAACTACATAACAATGAAGTGGTCTTAACTGTTTCAATTGAATCATGAAACTAATGCAAATACTTGACTTAACGAGAGCTTAATTTTTTATGCGTTGACGCACTCCAGCCATTGGAACGAGTTAATATAAAATATTACATATTTTCTTTTATGAAGTCTTGATAAATAAACCTAAACAAACCAACAATGCTTAAATGTTTAAAGAAGTGTAAAATATAGTAGGAAATTTAATAATCAATTTGTTTACTGAGTCACAAGACTACCAATGTTTAATGGTAGGGACTGTGGTTATCTGATGTTTATGATTTTTTTAGGTGAATTTGTGAATAAGAAAAGTAAAGACACATCACATTTGAATCAAATTAATGTTATGAAATCATCTGATCGGGGGTGGGGGACTTTCTATGTTACAACGTCCATCAGAAGGAGCATCACTTATTGTTTCTGAATGAGACACAAAGTCTTGTATTTATTATAGAAGCGAAGAAATGATGTCATGATGTTAAGGTCTTTCGAGAGATGTTTGTAAATTAAAATAGCTTCTCCTTGAAATCGTAATTGGGCTGCACAATCGACCCGCAGGAAGCCTATTTCTATAATCCTGTGCAACGTTGCCAGCTACATGGGAAATAATTGTTTCTACTTTTGGCACAAGGCCAGCAATTATCCCAGTGTATTACTGGTACTTTATTTTATCGACCCCGTAGGGATGAAAGGCAAAGTTAACCTCGGCGGGGGGAAATAATGATTCATATTAACACTATTAACAAATAAATGCAGATGTTAATACCAGCATATACAGCGGAAACTTACTATCGTTTAATGTCATCTGTAGATTTGGCTAATATTTTAACTCATCATATATTCTGTATAAACAGTTCGTGCTGACTGAGAAAACTATATCAACATAGTGTGAAACATAGTGTGTTTAAGATTGAAACATATGCATGTTTTATAGCCTAAGTTACATTTTAACCCAAATGGTTTAAATCGTTTTTCTGATACCCCATGAGATAAAATAAATTTGTTTTCGTTTTGTCCCCGTAAATCTGAAGCACCATATTAAGGTTCACGGCAAGAAGACAGCATTGGGTTTTAAAATGGATTTACTAGTTGCTTTTGTCTTATCAATCGTTATATTCTCATATTACGTGTGTGTGTGTGTGTGTGTGTGTGTGTGTGTGTGTGTGTGTGTGTGTGTGTGTTTGTGTGTGTGTGTGTGTGTGTGTGTGTGTGTATGTGTGTGTGTGTGTGTGTGTGTGTGCGTGTGTATGCGTGTATATATATGTATGTGTGAGTGTATGTACGCGTGTACGTGTGTGCATTTCTAAATTTAAATATATGTATATATGTGAATGTGCATTTATTTGTGTGCAGTCGATGTTTCTAAGTGGTCATGTGAGGCTATTAGAAGTAATTTAAATCATTTCATGATATAAAAGCAAATAAATTAGCAGGGTCTGTGGTTAAGAAATAGGCTTCACAACAGCAGAGCGTCAACGAGGACCAGTAAGAGAGGATTTGTAAATAAAGTTGTAAGAGTGAGAAAGAGGAGATAAGAGAGAAGGAGAGGGAGAAGGGGGAATAGAGAGAATTTATAAAAAGTTATGCTCAGACAAATAGATATATATAGACCTACATATACATGATACTTATTATTATATTACATAGATATACATACATGCATACATAAATACATTTATACATGCATACCTATATGCATGTATACATTTTTACCTGCATAAATACATATACATACATACACGATGGCTGCAAACTCTGCTAAGAGTATTGCAATCGCTTGTCAGATTATAGAGTTTGGGGCACTTTTAGGCTACCACCAGCCACACGAACCTGTAACATATCCTGAACAAGCAATGCCTCTGCTTTGAAGGTTTTTTAAGTGGGGAAAGGCTTTGTACTCGACCAATCCCACTCTCTGAGCATCGAAAACACTACCTGAAAAGGAGAACCGGTCAACATCATCGGAAGCTTTCGAAGCCGCAGGTTTGTTTTCAGAGTTTCCCTCTCCTAGAAAGGTTCTGTGACAACAACTGGTGGCCTTTCACTCCCAGGTAAAACACAAAAAAAAACTACTATTTGGATGGTCGTTGACTCTGCCGAGTTCCTCCGCCCTTTGCCGGGTTTCGTATTTCATCCTGCAGGGTGTCCAAATATCACCCTCCTCACCAAGCTATCTTGGTGGGGTTGCCGGTTTAGTCGCCGACAACCCAACCATGAGACAGGTTGTAAACACATGCATACATGCATACATACATACATACATAGATATTTCCATACATACATAGATATTTCCATACATACAAATATATATGTGTGGAAAACGAGACGTACAGAGTGAACGTGAAAGAGAAAGCCAAAGAAATTGCAAGAGAAAAAATGCTTAGCATTAGAAATTATTGCGTAATAAGAGGGCTAGAAAACAGGAAAGTTTTGTTTTAAATTACGTTATGAATTTTTAAATATGATATGATTAACAGCTAGTTTAACTAATCGAAATATCGATACTAATGACAAGAAAATTATGTAGGTACGTCTGCTGCATGAAAATCTAATATTAGTGAATCAAGAAATGTTAACTATCTAATATTACACCGGTAGTGATGTGAAACAAAGCGGTGGATTGGCAGTATCGGTAGAGAGTCGTACACCATGCTTTGAAGCATAGAGTTACGTCCCTTTATGATCTGAGTTCAAATGCCGCCGAGGTTAACTTTGCCTCTCATCCTTGCGGGGTCGATAAAATAAAGTACCAGTAATGTATTGGGTAATTGCTGGCCTTGTGCCTAAAATAGAAACAATTATTTCTACTTTTGGCACAAGGCTAGCAATTATCCCAGTGTATTACTGGTACTTTATTTTATCGACCTCGTAAGGATGAGAGGTTAACTTTGCCTTTCATCCTTACGAGGTCGATAAAATAAAGAACCAGTAATACACTGGGATAATTGCTGGCCTTGTGCCAAAAGTAGAAACAATTATTTTAATGATCAATTAGAAAAGGAAAGTCAGACAAACATAAAATTTAAATTAATTAAAAACATAGAATATGTTGTGTTAATATTCTCCAATAGATAAAAATAACTTCATAAACCCCTGACAAAAACTCACAGTAATTATCTAAAAAGCATGTTGGGTATGTTCATGATGAATCTCCGATTGAAGTAATTTCATTATTGAACTTTCATCTGACCCACCTTGGTGATTTTTGCTCGAAACAGAAGAATAACATTTAGAAATTAAACAATCAATATAATCAAGGTGTTAGTGAAAAAATAAATTGGTGGTAATTTCTTCAAAGAGTCATGTCTAAGATCGGGTTTCAAATCTCTGATGTGCTGATTTTATTTCAGCCAAGTTTTAACACTTTAAAACAAATCGTTCTCCCGCGATAAAGTATGTTATCTTACTTATCCAGAGAAGTTGTGGTGTTCATGCTTTCACGTGCTTTTTCAGCTAAGTTTTAACTCTTTTACACAGCTCGTTCCCCCGCGATAAAGTATGTTATCTTACTTATCCAGAGAAGTTGTGGTGTTCATGCTTTCACGTGCTTTTTCAGCTAAGTTTTAACTCTTTTACACAGCTCGTTCCCCCGCGATAAAGTATGTTATCTTACTTATCCAGAGACGTTGTGGTGTTCATGCTTTCACATGCTTTTTTCAAAAGGCGTCAGTCTTGATTAACAATTAAATATTAGGAACCATTTAATAGGAGACTACTCACTCTAAACTATCAATTTCTCATATGAACTCAGTGCTACAAATTTGTTGAAACAACGAAATATAGTGAATTGACCCTCAGATTGAGATTGGCACATGTATCGATTTTCGAGATATATGTAAAGTTAAACCTTGTAAGTTTTTAACTCAGAATGTATACAGACAACAAAACTAATTACACGCGTGTATTTCATTGCTCTATTGTTTGTATCACACTAAAGTTAATTTCGTAGGAGACAGTTTGTAGAAATTTGCAGACCTGTCTACTCTCCCATCCGACGGAGAGATCTCCCACACACTTTGGAGTGGGTTAGAGATGTCTTCTCTTGTGAAAACGGATATAGCTTTCATAATGTAAAATCTCCCCATTTTGCCTCATTTCTCCCCGTTTTGAGGCACTTTTTTCATGCTACTCCTCGTTTGGGGTTTTAGATGTTGGCAGGTCTGTATTTAGATATTCCCACCTTATTGATTCTTAACAGGAGGAATAAACTATCTAACTGGATACAGGTAAATCATCCAATCAAGCGTTGTAATGTCTCAATTATATTGCATATTTAAACAGACCTGCCAACTCAAATGGTAGTACCATGAAAAAAAGTGCCCCAAAACGGGGAGATTTTACATAATGAAATCTATACCCATTTTACAAGAGAAGACATCTCTCACCCACCTTGGGGTGGGTGGGAGATCTCACTGTCGTACGGGGAGAGTTGATAGGTCTACTTAAAGAACAGAATTGTAGTGGAATGAATCGACAGCGGCATAGTTCTTGTACGTATTTTATCGATTCTTTAAAGGTGAAGACAAGGTAGACCTCGGCTGAATTTGAACTCACAAGATAAAGAACCGAAAATAAATACCGTCATCGTAAACGTTAAATATTGATTACTTACATAAGCAGAATCGGCAGAGTACAGGATTAAATTAATTGCAGCATTTAGTTTTGTCTCTTTCAAGTTTCGTCAGTTTCCAGACTCGTTAAAATAAGTACCAGAGATGTAAAGCAGTCAATACAAAATCTTTACCTTGTGTTGATATAGTACATTGAGGGTAAATAAGGAAAGATGTTTACTTTTACATTGGCTCTCTTAAAACGTAACGTTTAAAGTTATTTTGTTAAACCACAACTCCAAAGTAAATGTTTGATTATGTTCCATTAATTCGTTCCTTCTAAGAACATTATCCAGTAATATGTTTGGCTAAATCAACGCACTATTTTCTCATGAGACATATTTAACTTATTTGTTATATCAGCTCTATGTGTTAGAGGAAACATTCCTCCATTTTGAACCACGCCTAAACATATTTTCCTATCCCTTTTTTCTGGTTGAATTTCCATTATTTGATAAACGAATGTGACCCCTAATAATGCTTTATTTTAAATTTTGCCTTGCAAGCCTTCCTCTATTCGACCGGAAACTTCTATAATTGCATTTTATTAACATACTCATTTCTTCTCAAACGAAATTTTAAAGAATTTCTTTGCAATGTAAATTTCAATGAATTATAAATTACTTTGACATTACAATCAAGGTTAAGTAGGGAATTAAGTGGATTGGCAGCCCAAAGGGGATAGCGTTCTTGACTGACTAGTTTGTGGGAAAATTCTGCAAATATTAGAAGCCTAAATTTTCCGCCAAAGATAATTTTAGGAAAAATTAATTTACACAGAAACAAAAGTAAAATAAATAAATAAATAAACAAAACAGAACACCTCGAGCGATATAATCTGGAGCGTAATACCACAAAGTGTTCGATAAATAGCGAATTATAATTTTATGTGTATGGCTGTCTAAATAATCTTGTGCTTTCCTTTCGAAATTCTTTTCCCCGTTTGTTCGTCTTCTTACTCTCACCTATCTTTCTAGTTCTTCTTTTACCTATCCTTCTATCTTCAGATGAACCACTAATATCCGAAACCATAATACTCTTTACTACTGTATCATGTATTAGACTAATATATATCATCATTGTACTGTATCGTTCCCTTGAGTTGTTTTACCAAGTTGACTTTCCATCTCTTTCTCTCTCTCTCTCTCTCTCTCTCTATATATATATATATATGTGTGTGTGTGTGTGCGCGTGAGTGTGTGTATGTGTGTGTGTATAGGTATATATGTATATATATATATGTATGTATGCATGTACATATATATATATATATATATATATATATATATATATATATATATATATATATATATATATATATATATATTGTGGTGTGGAACGAGAGACTCCTAGTCTTCATTAAGACATCTCTCTAGTAGAAGGTCACTCTGATATAAAACCTGCGTCATCGTTTGCATCAAATGATGTTGTCCAGTTCTTTTTGGGTGGGTAAATGCATTCGATGTTCAGAGAGTGGGTTCGGCCCATTCAAAGCCTTTCCTCACTTAAAAAAGCTTCGAGCACAGGCATCGCTTCATACTGTATGTGACATTTTTTTACGATGCATGTCACTGCTGGCCATAGGTAAGTCCCTAGCAGGACTAAAAAGCCACGTCTGTGATGCCCATGATGGCGTTGCAGTCATCATGTAAACGAGACAAACACAGAGATTCAAAAACAAAAAGTCTTATTAGATTGGGAATGAAGATTAAGAAAAAAGAAGTAAACAAATGTCTCAACGTATCGAACATAAATCCTTCACCAGGAAATGAAATAGCAATGTTGTAAGTGAAACTAGGTTCTTATTTTACATGTATATTTTGTGTGTGTGTGTGTGTGGTGTGGTGTGGTGTGGTGTGGTGTGGTGTGGTGTGGTGTGGTGAGTGTGTGTGTGTGTGCAAGATATACGTGTAAAATACAATAGGAAGTACGAATAGACATATTAATCTGAATATCATAATATTCGTACTTGATATAATATTCTGCTTGTATAGTTTTGCTTGGTTATTATATTACATTATTTTAGCTTTGATTTAATGTATTAAGCATCTGTAACGACTACATAAGGATGTAACGAAAGATTGTACAGAATATGTGTGTGTGTGAGTAGGTATGTATCTGCATGTGTATGTATGTGTGTGTGCATGTGTGTGTGTGTATATAAGTTTGTGTGTACCTAGATATTATATGTAGACTTTATCTTTGAAGCTGATTAGAACTCTTATACAGTATATTGTGTATTTTAGTTAAACAGCAATAACAGCTACAACGTATATTAGTCAAAATGTATATAACTTTCATTTTGTCTACATTTTACAACTATATATACTCGTATGACTTATTTTGTAAACGCGACCTGATTTTGGGTGTCGGTAATAGCAAATTCATGTTTTTGACATCGCTCTAATCTTGAAAAATTAATAGGTTACATAATATTATGACTCCCTTCCTCTCTATAAACGCCTGGTTACATAGCAATATTGTTTTGCTGTAATTCTATCTGTAAATCCCTGCATTATTCTGTTTTTATTTACATGCAGATAATATGTTAACGAGAAAAACCAATGAGATTTTTATTTTATTTTTCACCGACTTCACGTTCTGCTTTCTTAGGTACTCTGTCGATCTATTCCACTGTTCTCTTCATCAAACCTCTGGCTTTGGAGGCAAACGTAGAAATCACTAGTTAATAGGAGTATCATCTTAAATAGCCTTTTTGTCGAAGTTTCGGATTCATTGAAAGTAGTGTTTAATAAATGTTCAGTTATGATATGATACGTGCGGTTTCCACCTTTCCAAACCATCTTACATGATATGCAACTTTTGTGCATCCATCCCATGTCGCCTATAACAGGTTGCATGCCCATTGCCAGTTTTTGTAGTATCAGATGGAGACAATACAATATATCTTTCGAACAGGCCCCTCTACATTTGGCCTGAAAGCGTCTCTTGTTAACCTATGCCTAGGACGATGCAGTAGGATTGTTTTTCTTGCCTCTAACCATAAACTCGTTTTCTTCAATTCGGTATTCGTGCCAACTCTTACCTATCGTCCTCAATCTTGGGAAATGACTGAAAGAATACGGTTGCGAATACAAGCGACCGAAATGGGGTTCCTGACTATATTTCTCCTCATCTAGTAAAGATGCAACTCTCTGAAGAGAGGAGAATCCCAGACGCGTTCCTGGTAGAAGGTGTAGAGGAGGACATCTTATTAAGATGTCATTTCTGGCATCCCTTGTGAAGGACGATACGGTATGGTTCTTTGGTATGATTCTTTTTCGTTCCTCTCACCATATTGCAGTTTTGGTGATCTTATTCGGGCGAGTCACCAATCTGGTACTTTCTCGAACCAGCGAGTGGCGGGAATCCCAGTTTTTTTAATTTTACCCACCAACCCGTTTTTCTTTTCTCATACAGCGGTCTTCTTCTATTTTAGAGATCATGTGTTATGACAACATTGAACTGCTAGATTTGGGAAGCTGGTAGCCTATGCAGCTGTGTTCACTTTAAACACCACCTCTTCAGGAAATGCAATAGCTCGGATTGCCCAATATCTCCTGATATTTCGCAATTCTCTGCATATCCTACTTTTCATAACTGCTTTAGACAGAATATTGCATAGAAACAAAATCCGTCCAGGAGATAGATAGGGAAGTATTTTTACCACAACACTGCCATAAGACACACTAACTAACTATAATGTGTGCACTCTGTATTTTAAAATGCAGTTTGACAACTGCAAACTTATTATATCATTGAGTGAGAGGTTCATAGCCTAAAATCGCTGAAATAAATTCGGTGACTTTCATATACTATGTATACACCCCCATATATATATATATATACGCAAGATTTATGAATGAATATACCTATATACTTACAGTGATCAATCGAATTAATTGTTCATTATACATTCAAACTGTAGTTGTGTTGAGCTTCCAATATTTAACAATAACAACAAGGAGAGCAACAACAACATGAACAAATAGAACTGGCAGCTCGTTATTTAATGTCGGTTACCTCAATTTCAAATAATATTATCTAAGTCTGAAAAGTAGTGTAGACGACTATCAAATTCATTGTGTGGCTTTATTTACAGCGTATCTGACCTTTAGCCTTTTACATTGACTCGTTCTTTTATAAATGAAACCGAAGTAGTTGGATATAGAGAAAAAGAAGAGTTTCTATACAGTATAAGGTGTGACCAAGTCACGGATAAGTGTTTACCTAATAGATAAGAATGGCGTGTCCAGGTACATATTCTAAGCCAAATATGTCAGGATTAATTTGAGTAAAGCAACTGTGAGAGACAGACTATCCCTGATCACTTATTGGTGGTTAAGGTAAATATCAAATCAAGTACGAATTATAGGTGTTGATGATAATTTGACTTTTGTTGAAGTTAATTTATGACGCAATCACAACTTTAACATTAATGAATGTGGTTGCCAGAGATTAGATACGTACACATCTAATTTTTGTTAAATTTATAAATCAACTATTAGCCATTCTGGGATTCAATGAAGCCCCTTCAGGACAATAACTTTAGGTTGTACTCTATAACTGTTCAATGTTGCGATAACCTGCTTGTTAAGAACTTATAAGATTTTACTCTTACAGCTGTGACATAGTTAGTGGATCTATATGTGTAACATGATAGCAAAGTCTTCAAATTGTGCCCTAAAGTTTCAATGAGTTATATAGATATCTACATACGTACATACACACACACATGTATATAAATATGCGTGTATGTCTGTATGTATGTGTATGCACGTGTGCGTGTAGACATGACGTTGTGCTTAAGGATTTCGTTTCAAAATTATGTGGTTTCAGATTTTGTCCCACTGTGCGGCACCTTGGGCAAATGTTTTCTACTATAGCATCGCGTGGAACAATGTTTTATGTGTGTGTGTGTGTGTGTGTGTGTGTGTGTGTGTGTGTGTGTGTGTGTGTGTGTAATTTTAAAACATAACTATCTTAAGATGCTTCGTCAAATCGGGCTGGTTGTTGGCTAAGCTTCTACTGAGAAGTGATGTGGTGTTGTACTGGTATGTAGTATGTTGATTTGTTTCGTTGAATGTGTGTATAGGAAGTGTTAGGAGGTATGGAGCACGCAAGTGGAATCTATCTATCTATCTATCTATCTATCTATCTATCTATCTATCTATCTATCTATCTATCTATCTATCTACCTGCCTGCCTGTCTGTCTGTCTGTCTGTCTGTCTGTCTATCTATCTACCTATATATATATCAGCGCGCGCGTGCGTGCGTGCGTGCGTGCGTGCGTGCGTGCGTGCGTGTGTGTGTGTGTGTGTGTGGTAGTTCGATAACTTATCTTTTCAACCAATTTAAGAATGAATTACTTTCATCTTGATTAATACATAGTATATTACAGAGACATGGAAAACTGTGAAGTTATGTATATGCAAATGTCCACAGATGCAATCTCCCCTCGCCGGTAACTTCTTCAAGTATTATCGTTGCATGACGTCATTTTCAGTTGGTATGATCTAATATGTAAGAGTACATAAATACTAATAACTACCTATCGTCAACAAGTAGGGACGACAGCAAATCCTATGAGTATTTTTTTTTATCTATCTCAACGTCATAATAGTAACAACACCATGCTGGCTTTAATCGTATATATTAGATGCAGGGAAGCTTCTATGACATCGATAAGACTATATGTTATCTATGACGCAATCACAACTTTAACATTAATGAATGTGGTTGCCAGAGATTAGATACGTCCGAAAGAAACATTGACATGTAGGCAGTTCAAAGCCAAACACACACACACACACACACACACACACACACACATATATATATATATAATAGGAACAAGTAAGACCCCGACGGCTGAGCTCAAGACGTTTCGACGGCTAATTCTGTACTGAATGAAAAATTAATTCTGGTATTTAAATAGCCGAACTTATCAAGAGGTAATTCCATATATGGTCAAAGAGATAATCACCAGGATTGGTCACATCACAAGTTAGTAGTAAATCTGTGATGGCAAGTTGGTGGGGGAAGGGGTAGCAAAACCTGCTTCAATTACCTTACCGCTACTTACTGCCGCCTTGGACTTCGCAGAAGCACTTGTGCCCATCACCGACCAGGAAAGAAAAATCATCCTCCACGCCAGGAAGACAGTCTTACTCTTTGACAACGCCAAATGGATAAAAAGAGCTCCTGACTCACCCTTCGACGTCAGCATGGGCGCTACGGATTCGGCGGAGGTCACAGATCTTATAGGATTATTCCTTATAGCCAAACTCACCGATATGTTTCCTGCTTTCGGTGGTGGATTGTACCGTGATGATGGGCTCCTTACCCTTAAAGGGTACAACCCCAGTAGTACAGATCGGGTCCGTAAACAATTAATCAGCCTCTTCCGCGACTGGGGATTTAAAATAACCATACAAACGTCCCTGACCCAAGTTAATTTCCTGGACGTTACCCTCGATCTCAATAATGACCTGTACTACCCATACAGGAAACCCAATGACAACCTGCACTACATCCACCGCCGATCTAACCATCCCAGGAACATCACCAACAACCTGGTCAAAAACATCTCCCTCCGTATATCCCGTTTGTCAGCTAATGAACATGCACCTTACTACAACCAGGCCCTCAAGCGGAGTGGTTTCCGGGAGGAAATATCCTACTGTCCAGCTCCCATTAGCGGAACCAGCAGGCGACACCGCCGCTCACGCAATGTAACATGGTTCAATCCTCCCCACAACGCTGAGGTGACAACTCCCATCGGGAAAATTTTCTTTAGGCTCATTGAAAAATACTTCCCACCACAACACCGCTACCACAACATAATTAACAAAAATACCATCAAACTCTCTTACAGCACTACACCTAACTTCGCACAAAACATCGTCTCCTCCAACAACAAAAAACTCAACCCCGATGGAAGAAACAACCTAAATAGCAGTGGTATCTTGTATAAGACCTTTTGTTTCGTGGCGGTACCCTTAGAGTTAGCACCAGTATTTTTTTGCGGGACCCTGAATTATATTCTCATACTAGTTTACTTTCTTGCACTGGGTGGTTGCTGGCCCTGTGTTTGGGGTAGAAACCTTTATTATTTTCGTGGTAGTCTCTTTAGTATTCTGGCCCCCCTTCTGTTGACCCGTCACCGTACGATACACGCACTTATACCTCGTATAAGGGTCCCTTTCTTTCCGTCCCACCTAGTTTTTTTCTATTATTATCATTTATTTTTTTATTCTACATTATATATATATATATATATTTTTAAAAAATTTATTTATCTATTCTTTTATTCACTTATTTGTTTATTTATTTATTTATGTATTTCTTCAGCCTAGCAATAGCGAGAGACTGAAGTCTTAGTAACCAGATTTTGCTTATATTTTTTTCTCTCTCAGTACCTTTTACAGTTTTACCTTTCATTGTTCTACTTACCGTTTCGACCTCCTCCCCCTCCTCCTCCCCAGTATCCTCTTTGACCTCACACCCAGCTGTAGCTGGCACCACCAACGCATGAATGGGTCTACTCCACCCCCTCTCCCCTTTTCTCCTACTGGCAGGTTTTGCTACCCCTTCCCCCACCAACTTTCCATCACAGATTTACTACTAACTTGTGATGTGACCAATCCTGGTGATTATCTCTTTGACCATATATGGAATTACCCCTTGATAAGTTCGGCTATTTAAATACCAGAATTAATTTTTCATTCAGTACAGAATTAGCCGTCGAAACGTCTTGAGCTCAGCCGTCGAGGTCTTACTTGTTCCTATTACTCACTCTACTACCCTAAGTATTGAGTACTTTGGTGCGTTATGGTCCACCTGGTTCCTTACCACATTTCCTTCGTTATATATATATAATAAATACATGCATGTTATGTTCTATGAATGCGTGTTTGT
>CAXHJY010001718.1:0-58547 GCA_964016885.1 Eledone cirrhosa
ACTATTGATTTTACGGAGATATCTGGCTGAAATTCACGCCACACATAGCCAATGAGTGTCTGCACATGTACCAGTAATTACAGATCGATCCGACCACGGGCGGCCGGCCCGCGATTGAAAAGGTAAATCCGCCGGCTAATCGTCATTTTTGGATTCGTTTTCTTCGAAGCACACCATTTGCCGCGGACTTTGTTGACGTTTAACACCGTTTGGTTCCACAGCCACAACTATTGATTTTACGGAGATATCTTGCTGAAATTCACGCCACACATAGCCAATGAGTGTCTGCACATGTACCAGTAATTACAGATCGATCCGACCACGGGCGGCCGGCCCGCGATTGAAAAGGTAAATCCGCCGGCTAATCGTCATTTTTGGATTCGTTTTCTTCGAAGCACACCATTCGCCGGCGGACTTTGTTGACGTTTAACACGGTTTGGTTCCACAGCCACAACTATTGATTTTACGGAGATATCTTGCTGAAATTCAAGCCACACATAGCCAATGAGTGTCTGCACATGTACCAGTAATTACAGATCGATCCGACGACGGGCGGCCGGCCCGCGATTGAAAAGGTAAATCCGCCGGCTAATCGTCATTTTTGGATTCGTTTTCTTCGAAGCACACCATTCGCCGGCGGACTTTGTTGACGTTTAACACGGTTTGGTTCCACAGCCAAAACTATTGATTTTACGGAGATATCTTGCTGAAATTCACGCCACACATAGCCAATGAGTGTCTGCACATGTACCAGTAATTACAGATCGATCCGACCACGGGCGGCCGGCCCGCTATTGAAAAGGTAAATCCGCCGGCTAATCGTCATTTTTGGATTCGTTTTCTTCGAAGCAAACCATTTGCCGCGGACTTTGTTGACGTTTAACACCGTTTGGTTCCACAGCCACAACTATTGATTTTACGGAGATATCTTGCTGAAATTCACGCCACACATAGCCAATGAGTGTCTGCACATGTACCAGTAATTACAGATCGATCCGACCACGGGCGGCCGGCCCGCGATTGAAAAGGTAAATCCGCCGGCTAATCGTCATTTTTGGATTCGTTTTCTTCGAAGCACACCATTCGCCGGCGGACTTTGTTGACGTTTAACACGGTTTGGTTCCACAGCCACAACTATTGATTTTACGGAGATATCTTGCTGAAATTCACGCCACACATAGCCAATGAGTGTCTGCACATGTACCAGTAATTACAGATCGATCCGACCACGGGCGGCCGGCCCGCGATTGAAAAGGTAAATCCGCCGGCTAATCGTCATTTTTGGATTCGTTTTCTTCGAAGCACACCATTCGCCGGCGGACTTTGTTGACGTTTAACACGGTTTGGTTCCACAGCCACAACTATTGATTTTACGGAGATATCTGGCTGAAATTCACGCCACACATAGCCAATGAGTGTCTGCACATGTACCAGTAATTACAGATCGATCCGACCACGGGCGGCCGGCCCGCGATTGAAAAGGTAAATCCGCCGGCTAATCGTCATTTTTGGATTCGTTTTCTTCGAAGCACACCATTTGCCGCGGACTTTGTTGACGTTTAACACCGTTTGGTTCCACAGCCACAACTATTGATTTTACGGAGATATCTTGCTGAAATTCACGCCACACATAGCCAATGAGTGTCTGCACATGTACCAGTAATTACAGATCGATCCGACCACGGGCGGCCGGCCCGCGATTGAAAAGGTAAATCCGCCGGCTAATCGTCATTTTTGGATTCGTTTTCTTCGAAGCACACCATTCGCCGGCGGACTTTGTTGACGTTTAACACGGTTTGGTTCCACAGCCACAACTATTGATTTTACGGAGATATCTTGCTGAAATTCACGCCACACATAGCCAATGAGTGTCTGCACATGTACCAGTAATTACAGATCGATCCGACCACGGGCGGCCGGCCCGCTATTGAAAAGGTAAATCCGCCGGCTAATCGTCATTTTTGGATTCGTTTTCTTCGAAGCAAACCATTTGCCGCGGACTTTGTTGACGTTTAACACCGTTTGGTTCCACAGCCACAACTATTGATTTTACGGAGATATCTTGCTGAAATTCACGCCACACATAGCCAATGAGTGTCTGCACATGTACCAGTAATTACAGATCGATCCGACCACGGGCGGCCGGCCCGCGATTGAAAAGGTAAATCCGCCGGCTAATCGTCATTTTTGGATTCGTTTTCTTCGAAGCACACCATTCGCCGGCGGACTTTGTTGACGTTTAACACGGTTTGGTTCCACAGCCACAACTATTGATTTTACGGAGATATCTGGCTGAAATTCACGCCACACATAGCCAATGAGTGTCTGCACATGTACCAGTAATTACAGATCGATCCGACCACGGGCGGCCGGCCCGCGATTGAAAAGGTAAATCCGCCGGCTAATCGTCATTTTTGGATTCGTTTTCTTCGAAGCACACCATTTGCCGCGGACTTTGTTGACGTTTAACACCGTTTGGTTCCACAGCCACAACTATTGATTTTACGGAGATATCTTGCTGAAATTCACGCCACACATAGCCAATGAGTGTCTGCACATGTACCAGTAATTACAGATCGATCCGACCACGGGCGGCCGGCCCGCGATTGAAAAGGTAAATCCGCCGGCTAATCGTCATTTTTGGATTCGTTTTCTTCGAAGCACACCATTCGCCGGCGGACTTTGTTGACGTTTAACACGGTTTGGTTCCACAGCCACAACTATTGATTTTACGGAGATATCTTGCTGAAATTCAAGCCACACATAGCCAATGAGTGTCTGCACATGTACCAGTAATTACAGATCGATCCGACCACGGGCGGCCGGCCCGCGATTGAAAAGGTAAATCCGCCGGCTAATCGTCATTTTTGGATTCGTTTTCTTCGAAGCACACCATTCGCCGGCGGACTTTGTTGACGTTTAACACGGTTTGGTTCCACAGCCACAACTATTGATTTTACGGAGATATCTGGCTGAAATTCACGCCACACATAGCCAATGAGTGTCTGCACATGTACCAGTAATTACAGATCGATCCGACCACGGGCGGCTGGCCCGCGATTGAAAAGGTAAATCCGCCGGCTAATCGTCATTTTTGGATTCGTTTTCTTCGAAGCACACCATTCGCCGGCGGACTTTGTTGACGTTTAACACGGTTTGGTTCCACAGCCACAACTATTGATTTTACGGAGATATCTTGCTGAAATTCACGCCACACATAGCCAATGAGTGTCTGCACATGTACCAGTAATTACAGATCGATCCGACCACGGGCGGCCGGCCCGCTATTGAAAAGGTAAATCCGCCGGCTAATCGTCATTTTTGGATTCGTTTTCTTCGAAGCAAACCATTTGCCGCGGACTTTGTTGACGTTTAACACCGTTTGGTTCCACAGCCACAACTATTGATTTTACGGAGATATCTTGCTGAAATTCACGCCACACATAGCCAATGAGTGTCTGCACATGTACCAGTAATTACAGATCGATCCGACCACGGGCGGCCGGCCCGCGATTGAAAAGGTAAATCCGCCGGCTAATCGTCATTTTTGGATTCGTTTTCTTCGAAGCACACCATTCGCCGGCGGACTTTGTTGACGTTTAACACGGTTTGGTTCCACAGCCACAACTATTGATTTTACGGAGATATCTTGCTGAAATTCACGCCACACATAGCCAATGAGTGTCTGCACATGTACCAGTAATTACAGATCGATCCGACCACGGGCGGCCGGCCCGCGATTGAAAAGGTAAATCCGCCGGCTAATCGTCATTTTTGGATTCGTTTTCTTCGAAGCACACCATTCGCCGGCGGACTTTGTTGACGTTTAACACGGTTTGGTTCCAAAGCCACAACTATTGATTTTACGGAGATATCTTGCTGAAATTCACGCCACACATAGCCAATGAGTGTCTGCACATGTACCAGTAATTACAGATCGATCCGACCACGGGCGGCCGGCCCGCTATTGAAAAGGTAAATCCGCCGGCTAATCGTCATTTTTGGATTCGTTTTCTTCGAAGCAAACCATTTGCCGCGGACTTTGTTGACGTTTAACACCGTTTGGTTCCACAGCCACAACTATTGATTTTACGGAGATATCTTGCTGAAATTCACGCCACACATAGCCAATGAGTGTCTGCACATGTACCAGTAATTACAGATCGATCCGACCACGGGCGGCCGGCCCGCCATTGAAAAGGTAAATCCGCCGGCTAATCGTCATTTTTGGATTCGTTTTCTTCGAAGCACACCATTCGCCGGCGGACTTTGTTGACGTTTAACACGGTTTGGTTCCAAAGCCACAACTATTGATTTTACGGAGATATCTTGCTGAAATTCACGCCACACATAGCCAATGAGTGTCTGCACATGTACCAGTAATTACAGATCGATCCGACCACGGGCGGCCGGCCCGCGATTGAAAAGGTAAATCCGCCGGCTAATCGTCATTTTTGGATTCGTTTTCTTCGAAGCACACCATTCGCCGGCGGACTTTGTTGACGTTTAACACGGTTTGGTTCCAAAGCCACAACTATTGATTTTACGGAGATATCTTGCTGAAATTCACGCCACACATAGCCAATGAGTGTCTGCACATGTACCAGTAATTACAGATCGATCCGACCACGGGCGGCCGGCCCGCGATTGAAAAGGTAAATCCGCCGGCTAATCGTCATTTTTGGATTCGTTTTCTTCGAAGCACACCATTCGCCGGCGGACTTTGTTGACGTTTAACACGGTTTGGTTCCACAGCCACAACTATTGATTTTACGGAGATATCTGGCTGAAATTCACGCCACACATAGCCAATGAGTGTCTGCACATGTACCAGTAATTACAGATCGATCCGACCACGGGCGGCCGGCCCGCGATTGAAAAGGTAAATCCGCCGGCTAATCGTCATTTTTGGATTCGTTTTCTTCGAAGCACACCATTTGCCGCGGACTTTGTTGACGTTTAACACCGTTTGGTTCCACAGCCACAACTATTGATTTTACGGAGATATCTTGCTGAAATTCACGCCACACATAGCCAATGAGTGTCTGCACATGTACCAGTAATTACAGATCGATCCGACCACGGGCGGCCGGCCCGCGATTGAAAAGGTAAATCCGCCGGCTAATCGTCATTTTTGGATTCGTTTTCTTCGAAGCACACCATTCGCCGGCGGACTTTGTTGACGTTTAACACGGTTTGGTTCCACAGCCACAACTATTGATTTTACGGAGATATCTTGCTGAAATTCAAGCCACACATAGCCAATGAGTGTCTGCACATGTACCAGTAATTACAGATCGATCCGACCACGGGCGGCCGGCCCGCGATTGAAAAGGTAAATCCGCCGGCTAATCGTCATTTTTGGATTCGTTTTCTTCGAAGCACACCATTCGCCGGCGGACTTTGTTGACGTTTAACACGGTTTGGTTCCACAGCCAAAACTATTGATTTTACGGAGATATCTTGCTGAAATTCACGCCACACATAGCCAATGAGTGTCTGCACATGTACCAGTAATTACAGATCGATCCGACCACGGGCGGCCGGCCCGCTATTGAAAAGGTAAATCCGCCGGCTAATCGTCATTTTTGGATTCGTTTTCTTCGAAGCAAACCATTTGCCGCGGACTTTGTTGACGTTTAACACCGTTTGGTTCCACAGCCACAACTATTGATTTTACGGAGATATCTTGCTGAAATTCACGCCACACATAGCCAATGAGTGTCTGCACATGTACCAGTAATTACAGATCGATCCGACCACGGGCGGCCGGCCCGCGATTGAAAAGGTAAATCCGCCGGCTAATCGTCATTTTTGGATTCGTTTTCTTCGAAGCACACCATTCGCCGGCGGACTTTGTTGACGTTTAACACGGTTTGGTTCCACAGCCACAACTATTGATTTTACGGAGATATCTTGCTGAAATTCACGCCACACATAGCCAATGAGTGTCTGCACATGTACCAGTAATTACAGATCGATCCGACCACGGGCGGCCGGCCCGCGATTAAAAAGGTAAATCCGCCGGCTAATCGTCATTTTTGGATTCGTTTTCTTCGAAGCACACCATTCGCCGGCGGACTTTGTTGACGTTTAACACGGTTTGGTTCCACAGCCACAACTATTGATTTTACGGAGATATCTGGCTGAAATTCACGCCACACATAGCCAATGAGTGTCTGCACATGTACCAGTAATTACAGATCGATCCGACCACGGGCGGCCGGCCCGCGATTGAAAAGGTAAATCCGCCGGCTAATCGTCATTTTTGGATTCGTTTTCTTCGAAGCACACCATTTGCCGCGGACTTTGTTGACGTTTAACACCGTTTGGTTCCACAGCCACAACTATTGATTTTACGGAGATATCTTGCTGAAATTCACGCCACACATAGCCAATGAGTGTCTGCACATGTACCAGTAATTACAGATCGATCCGACCACGGGCGGCCGGCCCGCGATTGAAAAGGTAAATCCGCCGGCTAATCGTCATTTTTGGATTCGTTTTCTTCGAAGCACACCATTCGCCGGCGGACTTTGTTGACGTTTAACACGGTTTGGTTCCACAGCCACAACTATTGATTTTACGGAGATATCTTGCTGAAATTCAAGCCACACATAGCCAATGAGTGTCTGCACATGTACCAGTAATTACAGATCGATCCGACCACGGGCGGCCGGCCCGCGATTGAAAAGGTAAATCCGCCGGCTAATCGTCATTTTTGGATTCGTTTTCTTCGAAGCACACCATTCGCCGGCGGACTTTGTTGACGTTTAACACGGTTTGGTTCCACAGCCAAAACTATTGATTTTACGGAGATATCTTGCTGAAATTCACGCCACACATAGCCAATGAGTGTCTGCACATGTACCAGTAATTACAGATCGATCCGACCACGGGCGGCCGGCCCGCTATTGAAAAGGTAAATCCGCCGGCTAATCGTCATTTTTGGATTCGTTTTCTTCGAAGCAAACCATTTGCCGCGGACTTTGTTGACGTTTAACACCGTTTGGTTCCACAGCCACAACTATTGATTTTACGGAGATATCTTGCTGAAATTCACGCCACACATAGCCAATGAGTGTCTGCACATGTACCAGTAATTACAGATCGATCCGACCACGGGCGGCCGGCCCGCGATTGAAAAGGTAAATCCGCCGGCTAATCGTCATTTTTGGATTCGTTTTCTTCGAAGCACACCATTCGCCGGCGGACTTTGTTGACGTTTAACACGGTTTGGTTCCACAGCCACAACTATTGATTTTACGGAGATATCTTGCTGAAATTCACGCCACACATAGCCAATGAGTGTCTGCACATGTACCAGTAATTACAGATCGATCCGACCACGGGCGGCCGGCCCGCGATTGAAAAGGTAAATCCGCCGGCTAATCGTCATTTTTGGATTCGTTTTCTTCGAAGCACACCATTCGCCGGCGGACTTTGTTGACGTTTAACACGGTTTGGTTCCACAGCCACAACTATTGATTTTACGGAGATATCTGGCTGAAATTCACGCCACACATAGCCAATGAGTGTCTGCACATGTACCAGTAATTACAGATCGATCCGACCACGGGCGGCCGGCCCGCGATTGAAAAGGTAAATCCGCCGGCTAATCGTCATTTTTGGATTCGTTTTCTTCGAAGCACACCATTTGCCGCGGACTTTGTTGACGTTTAACACCGTTTGGTTCCACAGCCACAACTATTGATTTTACGGAGATATCTTGCTGAAATTCACGCCACACATAGCCAATGAGTGTCTGCACATGTACCAGTAATTACAGATCGATCCGACCACGGGCGGCCGGCCCGCGATTGAAAAGGTAAATCCGCCGGCTAATCGTCATTTTTGGATTCGTTTTCTTCGAAGCACACCATTCGCCGGCGGACTTTGTTGACGTTTAACACGGTTTGGTTCCACAGCCACAACTATTGATTTTACGGAGATATCTTGCTGAAATTCAAGCCACACATAGCCAATGAGTGTCTGCACATGTACCAGTAATTACAGATCGATCCGACCACGGGCGGCCGGCCCGCGATTGAAAAGGTAAATCCGCCGGCTAATCGTCATTTTTGGATTCGTTTTCTTCGAAGCACACCATTCGCCGGCGGACTTTGTTGACGTTTAACACGGTTTGGTTCCACAGCCACAACTATTGATTTTACGGAGATATCTGGCTGAAATTCACGCCACACATAGCCAATGAGTGTCTGCACATGTACCAGTAATTACAGATCGATCCGACCACGGGCGGCTGGCCCGCGATTGAAAAGGTAAATCCGCCGGCTAATCGTCATTTTTGGATTCGTTTTCTTCGAAGCACACCATTCGCCGGCGGACTTTGTTGACGTTTAACACGGTTTGGTTCCACAGCCACAACTATTGATTTTACGGAGATATCTTGCTGAAATTCACGCCACACATAGCCAATGAGTGTCTGCACATGTACCAGTAATTACAGATCGATCCGACCACGGGCGGCCGGCCCGCTATTGAAAAGGTAAATCCGCCGGCTAATCGTCATTTTTGGATTCGTTTTCTTCGAAGCAAACCATTTGCCGCGGACTTTGTTGACGTTTAACACCGTTTGGTTCCACAGCCACAACTATTGATTTTACGGAGATATCTTGCTGAAATTCACGCCACACATAGCCAATGAGTGTCTGCACATGTACCAGTAATTACAGATCGATCCGACCACGGGCGGCCGGCCCGCGATTGAAAAGGTAAATCCGCCGGCTAATCGTCATTTTTGGATTCGTTTTCTTCGAAGCACACCATTCGCCGGCGGACTTTGTTGACGTTTAACACGGTTTGGTTCCACAGCCACAACTATTGATTTTACGGAGATATCTTGCTGAAATTCACGCCACACATAGCCAATGAGTGTCTGCACATGTACCAGTAATTACAGATCGATCCGACCACGGGCGGCCGGCCCGCGATTGAAAAGGTAAATCCGCCGGCTAATCGTCATTTTTGGATTCGTTTTCTTCGAAGCACACCATTCGCCGGCGGACTTTGTTGACGTTTAACACGGTTTGGTTCCAAAGCCACAACTATTGATTTTACGGAGATATCTTGCTGAAATTCACGCCACACATAGCCAATGAGTGTCTGCACATGTACCAGTAATTACAGATCGATCCGACCACGGGCGGCCGGCCCGCTATTGAAAAGGTAAATCCGCCGGCTAATCGTCATTTTTGGATTCGTTTTCTTCGAAGCAAACCATTTGCCGCGGACTTTGTTGACGTTTAACACCGTTTGGTTCCACAGCCACAACTATTGATTTTACGGAGATATCTTGCTGAAATTCACGCCACACATAGCCAATGAGTGTCTGCACATGTACCAGTAATTACAGATCGATCCGACCACGGGCGGCCGGCCCGCGATTGAAAAGGTAAATCCGCCGGCTAATCGTCATTTTTGGATTCGTTTTCTTCGAAGCACACCATTCGCCGGCGGACTTTGTTGACGTTTAACACGGTTTGGTTCCAAAGCCACAACTATTGATTTTACGGAGATATCTTGCTGAAATTCACGCCACACATAGCCAATGAGTGTCTGCACATGTACCAGTAATTACAGATCGATCCGACCACGGGCGGCCGGCCCGCTATTGAAAAGGTAAATCCGCCGGCTAATCGTCATTTTTGGATTCGTTTTCTTCGAAGCAAACCATTTGCCGCGGACTTTGTTGACGTTTAACACCGTTTGGTTCCACAGCCACAACTATTGATTTTACGGAGATATCTTGCTGAAATTCACGCCACACATAGCCAATGAGTGTCTGCACATGTACCAGTAATTACAGATCGATCCGACCACGGGCGGCCGGCCCGCGATTGAAAAGGTAAATCCGCCGGCTAATCGTCATTTTTGGATTCGTTTTCTTCGAAGCACACCATTCGCCGGCGGACTTTGTTGACGTTTAACACGGTTTGGTTCCAAAGCCACAACTATTGATTTTACGGAGATATCTTGCTGAAATTCACGCCACACATAGCCAATGAGTGTCTGCACATGTACCAGTAATTACAGATCGATCCGACCACGGGCGGCCGGCCCGCTATTGAAAAGGTAAATCCGCCGGCTAATCGTCATTTTTGGATTCGTTTTCTTCGAAGCAAACCATTTGCCGCGGACTTTGTTGACGTTTAACACCGTTTGGTTCCACAGCCACAACTATTGATTTTACGGAGATATCTTGCTGAAATTCACGCCACACATAGCCAATGAGTGTCTGCACATGTACCAGTAATTACAGATCGATCCGACCACGGGCGGCCGGCCCGCGATTGAAAAGGTAAATCCGCCGGCTAATCGTCATTTTTGGATTCGTTTTCTTCGAAGCACACCATTCGCCGGCGGACTTTGTTGACGTTTAACACGGTTTGGTTCCAAAGCCACAACTATTGATTTTACGGAGATATCTTGCTGAAATTCACGCCACACATAGCCAATGAGTGTCTGCACATGTACCAGTAATTACAGATCGATCCGACCACGGGCGGCCGGCCCGCGATTGAAAAGGTAAATCCGCCGGCTAATCGTCATTTTTGGATTCGTTTTCTTCGAAGCACACCATTCGCCGGCGGACTTTGTTGACGTTTAACACGGTTTGGTTCCACAGCCACAACTATTGATTTTACGGAGATATCTGGCTGAAATTCACGCCACACATAGCCAATGAGTGTCTGCACATGTACCAGTAATTACAGATCGATCCGACCACGGGCGGCCGGCCCGCGATTGAAAAGGTAAATCCGCCGGCTAATCGTCATTTTTGGATTCGTTTTCTTCGAAGCACACCATTCGCCGGCGGACTTTGTTGACGTTTAACACGGTTTGGTTCCACAGCCACAACTATTGATTTTACGGAGATATCTGGCTGAAATTCACGCCACACATAGCCAATGAGTGTCTGCACATGTACCAGTAATTACAGATCGATCCGACCACGGGCGGCCGGCCCGCGATTGAAAAGGTAAATCCGCCGGCTAATCGTCATTTTTGGATTCGTTTTCTTCGAAGCACACCATTCGCCGGCGGACTTTGTTGACGTTTAACACGGTTTGGTTCCACAGCCACAACTATTGATTTTACGGAGATATCTTGCTGAAATTCAAGCCACACATAGCCAATGAGTGTCTGCACATGTACCAGTAATTACAGATCGATCCGACCACGGGCGGCCGGCCCGCGATTGAAAAGGTAAATCCGCCGGCTAATCGTCATTTTTGGATTCGTTTTCTTCGAAGCACACCATTCGCCGGCGGACTTTGTTGACGTTTAACACGGTTTGGTTCCACAGCCACAACTATTGATTTTACGGAGATATCTGGCTGAAATTCACGCCACACATAGCCAATGAGTGTCTGCACATGTACCAGTAATTACAGATCGATCCGACCACGGGCGGCTGGCCCGCGATTGAAAAGGTAAATCCGCCGGCTAATCGTCATTTTTGGATTCGTTTTCTTCGAAGCACACCATTCGCCGGCGGACTTTGTTGACGTTTAACACGGTTTGGTTCCACAGCCACAACTATTGATTTTACGGAGATATCTTGCTGAAATTCACGCCACACATAGCCAATGAGTGTCTGCACATGTACCAGTAATTACAGATCGATCCGACCACGGGCGGCCGGCCCGCTATTGAAAAGGTAAATCCGCCGGCTAATCGTCATTTTTGGATTCGTTTTCTTCGAAGCAAACCATTTGCCGCGGACTTTGTTGACGTTTAACACGGTTTGGTTCCAAAGCCACAACTATTGATTTTACGGAGATATCTTGCTGAAATTCACGCCACACATAGCCAATGAGTGTCTGCACATGTACCAGTAATTACAGATCGATCCGACCACGGGCGGCCGGCCCGCTATTGAAAAGGTAAATCCGCCGGCTAATCGTCATTTTTGGATTCGTTTTCTTCGAAGCAAACCATTTGCCGCGGACTTTGTTGACGTTTAACACCGTTTGGTTCCACAGCCACAACTATTGATTTTACGGAGATATCTTGCTGAAATTCACGCCACACATAGCCAATGAGTGTCTGCACATGTACCAGTAATTACAGATCGATCCGACCACGGGCGGCCGGCCCGCGATTGAAAAGGTAAATCCGCCGGCTAATCGTCATTTTTGGATTCGTTTTCTTCGAAGCACACCATTCGCCGGCGGACTTTGTTGACGTTTAACACGGTTTGGTTCCAAAGCCACAACTATTGATTTTACGGAGATATCTTGCTGAAATTCACGCCACACATAGCCAATGAGTGTCTGCACATGTACCAGTAATTACAGATCGATCCGACCACGGGCGGCCGGCCCGCTATTGAAAAGGTAAATCCGCCGGCTAATCGTCATTTTTGGATTCGTTTTCTTCGAAGCAAACCATTTGCCGCGGACTTTGTTGACGTTTAACACCGTTTGGTTCCACAGCCACAACTATTGATTTTACGGAGATATCTTGCTGAAATTCACGCCACACATAGCCAATGAGTGTCTGCACATGTACCAGTAATTACAGATCGATCCGACCACGGGCGGCCGGCCCGCGATTGAAAAGGTAAATCCGCCGGCTAATCGTCATTTTTGGATTCGTTTTCTTCGAAGCACACCATTCGCCGGCGGACTTTGTTGACGTTTAACACGGTTTGGTTCCAAAGCCACAACTATTGATTTTACGGAGATATCTTGCTGAAATTCACGCCACACATAGCCAATGAGTGTCTGCACATGTACCAGTAATTACAGATCGATCCGACCACGGGCGGCCGGCCCGCTATTGAAAAGGTAAATCCGCCGGCTAATCGTCATTTTTGGATTCGTTTTCTTCGAAGCAAACCATTTGCCGCGGACTTTGTTGACGTTTAACACCGTTTGGTTCCACAGCCACAACTATTGATTTTACGGAGATATCTTGCTGAAATTCACGCCACACATAGCCAATGAGTGTCTGCACATGTACCAGTAATTACAGATCGATCCGACCACGGGCGGCCGGCCCGCGATTGAAAAGGTAAATCCGCCGGCTAATCGTCATTTTTGGATTCGTTTTCTTCGAAGCACACCATTCGCCGGCGGACTTTGTTGACGTTTAACACGGTTTGGTTCCAAAGCCACAACTATTGATTTTACGGAGATATCTTGCTGAAATTCACGCCACACATAGCCAATGAGTGTCTGCACATGTACCAGTAATTACAGATCGATCCGACCACGGGCGGCCGGCCCGCTATTGAAAAGGTAAATCCGCCGGCTAATCGTCATTTTTGGATTCGTTTTCTTCGAAGCAAACCATTTGCCGCGGACTTTGTTGACGTTTAACACCGTTTGGTTCCACAGCCACAACTATTGATTTTACGGAGATATCTTGCTGAAATTCACGCCACACATAGCCAATGAGTGTCTGCACATGTACCAGTAATTACAGATCGATCCGACCACGGGCGGCCGGCCCGCGAATGAAAAGGTAAATCCGCCGGCTAATCGTCATTTTTGGATTCGTTTTCTTCGAAGCACACCATTCGCCGGCGGACTTTGTTGACGTTTAACACGGTTTGGTTCCACAGCCACAACTATTGATTTTACGGAGATATCTTGCTGAAATTCAAGCCACACATAGCCAATGAGTGTCTGCACATGTACCAGTAATTACAGATCGATCCGACCACGGGCGGCCGGCCCGCGATTGAAAAGGTAAATCCGCCGGCTAATCGTCATTTTTGGATTCGTTTTCTTCGAAGCACACCATTCGCCGGCGGACTTTGTTGACGTTTAACACGGTTTGGTTCCACAGCCACAACTATTGATTTTACGGAGATATCTTGCTGAAATTCACGCCACACATAGCCAATGAGTGTCTGCACATGTACCAGTAATTACAGATCGATCCGACCACGGGCGGCCGGCCCGCTATTGAAAAGGTAAATCCGCCGGCTAATCGTCATTTTTGGATTCGTTTTCTTCGAAGCAAACCATTTGCCGCGGACTTTGTTGACGTTTAACACGGTTTGGTTCCAAAGCCACAACTATTGATTTTACGGAGATATCTTGCTGAAATTCACGCCACACATAGCCAATGAGTGTCTGCACATGTACCAGTAATTACAGATCGATCCGACCACGGGCGGCCGGCCCGCTATTGAAAAGGTAAATCCGCCGGCTAATCGTCATTTTTGGATTCGTTTTCTTCGAAGCAAACCATTTGCCGCGGACTTTGTTGACGTTTAACACCGTTTGGTTCCACAGCCACAACTATTGATTTTACGGAGATATCTTGCTGAAATTCACGCCACACATAGCCAATGAGTGTCTGCACATGTACCAGTAATTACAGATCGATCCGACCACGGGCGGCCGGCCCGCTATTGAAAAGGTAAATCCGCCGGCTAATCGTCATTTTTGGATTCGTTTTCTTCGAAGCAAACCATTTGCCGCGGACTTTGTTGACGTTTAACACCGTTTGGTTCCACAGCCACAACTATTGATTTTACGGAGATATCTTGCTGAAATTCACGCCACACATAGCCAATGAGTGTCTGCACATGTACCAGTAATTACAGATCGATCCGACCACGGGCGGCCGGCCCGCGATTGAAAAGGTAAATCCGCCGGCTAATCGTCATTTTTGGATTCGTTTTCTTCGAAGCACACCATTCGCCGGCGGACTTTGTTGACGTTTAACACGGTTTGGTTCCAAAGCCACAACTATTGATTTTACGGAGATATCTTGCTGAAATTCACGCCACACATAGCCAATGAGTGTCTGCACATGTACCAGTAATTACAGATCGATCCGACCACGGGCGGCCGGCCCGCTATTGAAAAGGTAAATCCGCCGGCTAATCGTCATTTTTGGATTCGTTTTCTTCGAAGCAAACCATTTGCCGCGGACTTTGTTGACGTTTAACACCGTTTGGTTCCACAGCCACAACTATTGATTTTACGGAGATATCTTGCTGAAATTCACGCCACACATAGCCAATGAGTGTCTGCACATGTACCAGTAATTACAGATCGATCCGACCACGGGCGGCCGGCCCGCGATTGAAAAGGTAAATCCGCCGGCTAATCGTCATTTTTGGATTCGTTTTCTTCGAAGCACACCATTCGCCGGCGGACTTTGTTGACGTTTAACACGGTTTGGTTCCACAGCCACAACTATTGATTTTACGGAGATATCTTGCTGAAATTCAAGCCACACATAGCCAATGAGTGTCTGCACATGTACCAGTAATTACAGATCGATCCGACCACGGGCGGCCGGCCCGCGATTGAAAAGGTAAATCCGCCGGCTAATCGTCATTTTTGGATTCGTTTTCTTCGAAGCACACCATTCGCCGGCGGACTTTGTTGACGTTTAACACGGTTTGGTTCCACAGCCACAACTATTGATTTTACGGAGATATCTTGCTGAAATTCACGCCACACATAGCCAATGAGTGTCTGCACATGTACCAGTAATTACAGATCGATCCGACCACGGGCGGCCGGCCCGCTATTGAAAAGGTAAATCCGCCGGCTAATCGTCATTTTTGGATTCGTTTTCTTCGAAGCAAACCATTTGCCGCGGACTTTGTTGACGTTTAACACGGTTTGGTTCCAAAGCCACAACTATTGATTTTACGGAGATATCTTGCTGAAATTCACGCCACACATAGCCAATGAGTGTCTGCACATGTACCAGTAATTACAGATCGATCCGACCACGGGCGGCCGGCCCGCTATTGAAAAGGTAAATCCGCCGGCTAATCGTCATTTTTGGATTCGTTTTCTTCGAAGCAAACCATTTGCCGCGGACTTTGTTGACGTTTAACACCGTTTGGTTCCACAGCCACAACTATTGATTTTACGGAGATATCTTGCTGAAATTCACGCCACACATAGCCAATGAGTGTCTGCACATGTACCAGTAATTACAGATCGATCCGACCACGGGCGGCCGGCCCGCGATTGAAAAGGTAAATCCGCCGGCTAATCGTCATTTTTGGATTCGTTTTCTTCGAAGCACACCATTCGCCGGCGGACTTTGTTGACGTTTAACACGGTTTGGTTCCAAAGCCACAACTATTGATTTTACGGAGATATCTTGCTGAAATTCACGCCACACATAGCCAATGAGTGTCTGCACATGTACCAGTAATTACAGATCGATCCGACCACGGGCGGCCGGCCCGCTATTGAAAAGGTAAATCCGCCGGCTAATCGTCATTTTTGGATTCGTTTTCTTCGAAGCAAACCATTTGCCGCGGACTTTGTTGACGTTTAACACCGTTTGGTTCCACAGCCACAACTATTGATTTTACGGAGATATCTTGCTGAAATTCACGCCACACATAGCCAATGAGTGTCTGCACATGTACCAGTAATTACAGATCGATCCGACCACGGGCGGCCGGCCCGCGATTGAAAAGGTAAATCCGCCGGCTAATCGTCATTTTTGGATTCGTTTTCTTCGAAGCACACCATTCGCCGGCGGACTTTGTTGACGTTTAACACGGTTTGGTTCCAAAGCCACAACTATTGATTTTACGGAGATATCTTGCTGAAATTCACGCCACACATAGCCAATGAGTGTCTGCACATGTACCAGTAATTACAGATCGATCCGACCACGGGCGGCCGGCCCGCTATTGAAAAGGTAAATCCGCCGGCTAATCGTCATTTTTGGATTCGTTTTCTTCGAAGCAAACCATTTGCCGCGGACTTTGTTGACGTTTAACACCGTTTGGTTCCACAGCCACAACTATTGATTTTACGGAGATATCTTGCTGAAATTCACGCCACACATAGCCAATGAGTGTCTGCACATGTACCAGTAATTACAGATCGATCCGACCACGGGCGGCCGGCCCGCGATTGAAAAGGTAAATCCGCCGGCTAATCGTCATTTTTGGATTCGTTTTCTTCGAAGCACACCATTCGCCGGCGGACTTTGTTGACGTTTAACACGGTTTGGTTCCACAGCCACAACTATTGATTTTACGGAGATATCTTGCTGAAATTCACGCCACACATAGCCAATGAGTGTCTGCACATGTACCAGTAATTACAGATCGATCCGACCACGGGCGGCCGGCCCGCGATTGAAAAGGTAAATCCGCCGGCTAATCGTCATTTTTGGATTCGTTTTCTTCGAAGCACACCATTCGCCGGCGGACTTTGTTGACGTTTAACACGGTTTGGTTCCAAAGCCACAACTATTGATTTTACGGAGATATCTTGCTGAAATTCACGCCACACATAGCCAATGAGTGTCTGCACATGTACCAGTAATTACAGATCGATCCGACCACGGGCGGCCGGCCCGCGATTGAAAAGGTAAATCCGCCGGCTAATCGTCATTTTTGGATTCGTTTTCTTCGAAGCACACCATTCGCCGGCGGACTTTGTTGACGTTTAACACGGTTTGGTTCCAAAGCCACAACTATTGATTTTACGGAGATATCTTGCTGAAATTCACGCCACACATAGCCAATGAGTGTCTGCACATGTACCAGTAATTACAGATCGATCCGACCACGGGCGGCCGGCCCGCGATTGAAAAGGTAAATCCGCCGGCTAATCGTCATTTTTGGATTCGTTTTCTTCGAAGCACACCATTCGCCGGCGGACTTTGTTGACGTTTAACACGGTTTGGTTCCACAGCCACAACTATTGATTTTACGGAGATATCTGGCTGAAATTCACGCCACACATAGCCAATGAGTGTCTGCACATGTACCAGTAATTACAGATCGATCCGACCACGGGCGGCCGGCCCGCGATTGAAAAGGTAAATCCGCCGGCTAATCGTCATTTTTGGATTCGTTTTCTTCGAAGCACACCATTTGCCGCGGACTTTGTTGACGTTTAACACCGTTTGGTTCCACAGCCACAACTATTGATTTTACGGAGATATCTTGCTGAAATTCACGCCACACATAGCCAATGAGTGTCTGCACATGTACCAGTAATTACAGATCGATCCGACCACGGGCGGCCGGCCCGCGATTGAAAAGGTAAATCCGCCGGCTAATCGTCATTTTTGGATTCGTTTTCTTCGAAGCACACCATTCGCCGGCGGACTTTGTTGACGTTTAACACGGTTTGGTTCCACAGCCACAACTATTGATTTTACGGAGATATCTTGCTGAAATTCAAGCCACACATAGCCAATGAGTGTCTGCACATGTACCAGTAATTACAGATCGATCCGACCACGGGCGGCCGGCCCGCGATTGAAAAGGTAAATCCGCCGGCTAATCGTCATTTTTGGATTCGTTTTCTTCGAAGCACACCATTCGCCGGCGGACTTTGTTGACGTTTAACACGGTTTGGTTCCACAGCCACAACTATTGATTTTACGGAGATATCTGGCTGAAATTCACGCCACACATAGCCAATGAGTGTCTGCACATGTACCAGTAATTACAGATCGATCCGACCACGGGCGGCTGGCCCGCGATTGAAAAGGTAAATCCGCCGGCTAATCGTCATTTTTGGATTCGTTTTCTTCGAAGCACACCATTCGCCGGCGGACTTTGTTGACGTTTAACACGGTTTGGTTCCACAGCCACAACTATTGATTTTACGGAGATATCTTGCTGAAATTCACGCCACACATAGCCAATGAGTGTCTGCACATGTACCAGTAATTACAGATCGATCCGACCACGGGCGGCCGGCCCGCTATTGAAAAGGTAAATCCGCCGGCTAATCGTCATTTTTGGATTCGTTTTCTTCGAAGCAAACCATTTGCCGCGGACTTTGTTGACGTTTAACACCGTTTGGTTCCACAGCCACAACTATTGATTTTACGGAGATATCTTGCTGAAATTCACGCCACACATAGCCAATGAGTGTCTGCACATGTACCAGTAATTACAGATCGATCCGACCACGGGCGGCCGGCCCGCGATTGAAAAGGTAAATCCGCCGGCTAATCGTCATTTTTGGATTCGTTTTCTTCGAAGCACACCATTCGCCGGCGGACTTTGTTGACGTTTAACACGGTTTGGTTCCACAGCCACAACTATTGATTTTACGGAGATATCTTGCTGAAATTCAAGCCACACATAGCCAATGAGTGTCTGCACATGTACCAGTAATTACAGATCGATCCGACCACGGGCGGCCGGCCCGCGATTGAAAAGGTAAATCCGCCGGCTAATCGTCATTTTTGGATTCGTTTTCTTCGAAGCACACCATTCGCCGGCGGACTTTGTTGACGTTTAACACGGTTTGGTTCCACAGCCAAAACTATTGATTTTACGGAGATATCTTGCTGAAATTCACGCCACACATAGCCAATGAGTGTCTGCACATGTACCAGTAATTACAGATCGATCCGACCACGGGCGGCCGGCCCGCTATTGAAAAGGTAAATCCGCCGGCTAATCGTCATTTTTGGATTCGTTTTCTTCGAAGCAAACCATTTGCCGCGGACTTTGTTGACGTTTAACACCGTTTGGTTCCACAGCCACAACTATTGATTTTACGGAGATATCTTGCTGAAATTCACGCCACACATAGCCAATGAGTGTCTGCACATGTACCAGTAATTACAGATCGATCCGACCACGGGCGGCCGGCCCGCGATTGAAAAGGTAAATCCGCCGGCTAATCGTCATTTTTGGATTCGTTTTCTTCGAAGCACACCATTCGCCGGCGGACTTTGTTGACGTTTAACACGGTTTGGTTCCACAGCCACAACTATTGATTTTACGGAGATATCTTGCTGAAATTCACGCCACACATAGCCAATGAGTGTCTGCACATGTACCAGTAATTACAGATCGATCCGACCACGGGCGGCCGGCCCGCGATTGAAAAGGTAAATCCGCCGGCTAATCGTCATTTTTGGATTCGTTTTCTTCGAAGCACACCATTCGCCGGCGGACTTTGTTGACGTTTAACACGGTTTGGTTCCACAGCCACAACTATTGATTTTACGGAGATATCTGGCTGAAATTCACGCCACACATAGCCAATGAGTGTCTGCACATGTACCAGTAATTACAGATCGATCCGACCACGGGCGGCCGGCCCGCGATTGAAAAGGTAAATCCGCCGGCTAATCGTCATTTTTGGATTCGTTTTCTTCGAAGCACACCATTTGCCGCGGACTTTGTTGACGTTTAACACCGTTTGGTTCCACAGCCACAACTATTGATTTTACGGAGATATCTTGCTGAAATTCACGCCACACATAGCCAATGAGTGTCTGCACATGTACCAGTAATTACAGATCGATCCGACCACGGGCGGCCGGCCCGCGATTGAAAAGGTAAATCCGCCGGCTAATCGTCATTTTTGGATTCGTTTTCTTCGAAGCACACCATTCGCCGGCGGACTTTGTTGACGTTTAACACGGTTTGGTTCCAAAGCCACAACTATTGATTTTACGGAGATATCTTGCTGAAATTCACGCCACACATAGCCAATGAGTGTCTGCACATGTACCAGTAATTACAGATCGATCCGACTACGGGCGGCCGGCCCGCGATTGAAAAGGTAAATCCGCCGGCTAATCGTCATTTTTGGATTCGTTTTCTTCGAAGCACACCATTCGCCGGCGGACTTTGTTGACGTTTAACACGGTTTGGTTCCACAGCCACAACTATTGATTTTACGGAGATATCTGGCTGAAATTCACGCCACACATAGCCAATGAGTGTCTGCACATGTACCAGTAATTACAGATCGATCCGACCACGGGCGGCCGGCCCGCGATTGAAAAGGTAAATCCGCCGGCTAATCGTCATTTTTGGATTCGTTTTCTTCGAAGCACACCATTTGCCGCGGACTTTGTTGACGTTTAACACCGTTTGGTTCCACAGCCACAACTATTGATTTTACGGAGATATCTTGCTGAAATTCACGCCACACATAGCCAATGAGTGTCTGCACATGTACCAGTAATTACAGATCGATCCGACCACGGGCGGCCGGCCCGCGATTGAAAAGGTAAATCCGCCGGCTAATCGTCATTTTTGGATTCGTTTTCTTCGAAGCACACCATTCGCCGGCGGACTTTGTTGACGTTTAACACGGTTTGGTTCCACAGCCACAACTATTGATTTTACGGAGATATCTTGCTGAAATTCAAGCCACACATAGCCAATGAGTGTCTGCACATGTACCAGTAATTACAGATCGATCCGACCACGGGCGGCCGGCCCGCGATTGAAAAGGTAAATCCGCCGGCTAATCGTCATTTTTGGATTCGTTTTCTTCGAAGCACACCATTCGCCGGCGGACTTTGTTGACGTTTAACACGGTTTGGTTCCACAGCCAAAACTATTGATTTTACGGAGATATCTTGCTGAAATTCACGCCACACATAGCCAATGAGTGTCTGCACATGTACCAGTAATTACAGATCGATCCGACCACGGGCGGCCGGCCCGCTATTGAAAAGGTAAATCCGCCGGCTAATCGTCATTTTTGGATTCGTTTTCTTCGAAGCAAACCATTTGCCGCGGACTTTGTTGACGTTTAACACCGTTTGGTTCCACAGCCACAACTATTGATTTTACGGAGATATCTTGCTGAAATTCACGCCACACATAGCCAATGAGTGTCTGCACATGTACCAGTAATTACAGATCGATCCGACCACGGGCGGCCGGCCCGCGATTGAAAAGGTAAATCCGCCGGCTAATCGTCATTTTTGGATTCGTTTTCTTCGAAGCACACCATTCGCCGGCGGACTTTGTTGACGTTTAACACGGTTTGGTTCCACAGCCACAACTATTGATTTTACGGAGATATCTTGCTGAAATTCACGCCACACATAGCCAATGAGTGTCTGCACATGTACCAGTAATTACAGATCGATCCGACCACGGGCGGCCGGCCCGCGATTGAAAAGGTAAATCCGCCGGCTAATCGTCATTTTTGGATTCGTTTTCTTCGAAGCACACCATTCGCCGGCGGACTTTGTTGACGTTTAACACGGTTTGGTTCCACAGCCACAACTATTGATTTTACGGAGATATCTGGCTGAAATTCACGCCACACATAGCCAATGAGTGTCTGCACATGTACCAGTAATTACAGATCGATCCGACCACGGGCGGCCGGCCCGCGATTGAAAAGGTAAATCCGCCGGCTAATCGTCATTTTTGGATTCGTTTTCTTCGAAGCACACCATTTGCCGCGGACTTTGTTGACGTTTAACACCGTTTGGTTCCACAGCCACAACTATTGATTTTACGGAGATATCTTGCTGAAATTCACGCCACACATAGCCAATGAGTGTCTGCACATGTACCAGTAATTACAGATCGATCCGACCACGGGCGGCTGGCCCGCGATTGAAAAGGTAAATCCGCCGGCTAATCGTCATTTTTGGATTCGTTTTCTTCGAAGCACACCATTCGCCGGCGGACTTTGTTGACGTTTAACACGGTTTGGTTCCACAGCCACAACTATTGATTTTACGGAGATATCTTGCTGAAATTCACGCCACACATAGCCAATGAGTGTCTGCACATGTACCAGTAATTACAGATCGATCCGACCACGGGCGGCCGGCCCGCTATTGAAAAGGTAAATCCGCCGGCTAATCGTCATTTTTGGATTCGTTTTCTTCGAAGCAAACCATTTGCCGCGGACTTTGTTGACGTTTAACACCGTTTGGTTCCACAGCCACAACTATTGATTTTACGGAGATATCTTGCTGAAATTCACGCCACACATAGCCAATGAGTGTCTGCACATGTACCAGTAATTACAGATCGATCCGACCACGGGCGGCCGGCCCGCGATTGAAAAGGTAAATCCGCCGGCTAATCGTCATTTTTGGATTCGTTTTCTTCGAAGCACACCATTCGCCGGCGGACTTTGTTGACGTTTAACACGGTTTGGTTCCACAGCCACAACTATTGATTTTACGGAGATATCTTGCTGAAATTCACGCCACACATAGCCAATGAGTGTCTGCACATGTACCAGTAATTACAGATCGATCCGACCACGGGCGGCCGGCCCGCGATTGAAAAGGTAAATCCGCCGGCTAATCGTCATTTTTGGATTCGTTTTCTTCGAAGCACACCATTCGCCGGCGGACTTTGTTGACGTTTAACACGGTTTGGTTCCAAAGCCACAACTATTGATTTTACGGAGATATCTTGCTGAAATTCACGCCACACATAGCCAATGAGTGTCTGCACATGTACCAGTAATTACAGATCGATCCGACCACGGGCGGCCGGCCCGCTATTGAAAAGGTAAATCCGCCGGCTAATCGTCATTTTTGGATTCGTTTTCTTCGAAGCAAACCATTTGCCGCGGACTTTGTTGACGTTTAACACCGTTTGGTTCCACAGCCACAACTATTGATTTTACGGAGATATCTTGCTGAAATTCACGCCACACATAGCCAATGAGTGTCTGCACATGTACCAGTAATTACAGATCGATCCGACCACGGGCGGCCGGCCCGCGATTGAAAAGGTAAATCCGCCGGCTAATCGTCATTTTTGGATTCGTTTTCTTCGAAGCACACCATTCGCCGGCGGACTTTGTTGACGTTTAACACGGTTTGGTTCCACAGCCACAACTATTGATTTTACGGAGATATCTTGCTGAAATTCACGCCACACATAGCCAATGAGTGTCTGCACATGTACCAGTAATTACAGATCGATCCGACCACGGGCGGCCGGCCCGCGATTGAAAAGGTAAATCCGCCGGCTAATCGTCATTTTTGGATTCGTTTTCTTCGAAGCACACCATTCGCCGGCGGACTTTGTTGACGTTTAACACGGTTTGGTTCCACAGCCACAACTATTGATTTTACGGAGATATCTTGCTGAAATTCACGCCACACATAGCCAATGAGTGTCTGCACATGTACCAGTAATTACAGATCGATCCGACCACGGGCGGCCGGCCCGCTATTGAAAAGGTAAATCCGCCGGCTAATCGTCATTTTTGGATTCGTTTTCTTCGAAGCAAACCATTTGCCGCGGACTTTGTTGACGTTTAACACCGTTTGGTTCCACAGCCACAACTATTGATTTTACGGAGATATCTTGCTGAAATTCACGCCACACATAGCCAATGAGTGTCTGCACATGTACCAGTAATTACAGATCGATCCGACCACGGGCGGCCGGCCCGCGATTGAAAAGGTAAATCCGCCGGCTAATCGTCATTTTTGGATTCGTTTTCTTCGAAGCACACCATTCGCCGGCGGACTTTGTTGACGTTTAACACGGTTTGGTTCCACAGCCACAACTATTGATTTTACGGAGATATCTTGCTGAAATTCACGCCACACATAGCCAATGAGTGTCTGCACATGTACCAGTAATTACAGATCGATCCGACCACGGGCGGCCGGCCCGCGATTGAAAAGGTAAATCCGCCGGCTAATCGTCATTTTTGGATTCGTTTTCTTCGAAGCACACCATTCGCCGGCGGACTTTGTTGACGTTTAACACGGTTTGGTTCCAAAGCCACAACTATTGATTTTACGGAGATATCTTGCTGAAATTCACGCCACACATAGCCAATGAGTGTCTGCACATGTACCAGTAATTACAGATCGATCCGACCACGGGCGGCCGGCCCGCTATTGAAAAGGTAAATCCGCCGGCTAATCGTCATTTTTGGATTCGTTTTCTTCGAAGCAAACCATTTGCCGCGGACTTTGTTGACGTTTAACACCGTTTGGTTCCACAGCCACAACTATTGATTTTACGGAGATATCTTGCTGAAATTCACGCCACACATAGCCAATGAGTGTCTGCACATGTACCAGTAATTACAGATCGATCCGACCACGGGCGGCCGGCCCGCCATTGAAAAGGTAAATCCGCCGGCTAATCGTCATTTTTGGATTCGTTTTCTTCGAAGCACACCATTCGCCGGCGGACTTTGTTGACGTTTAACACGGTTTGGTTCCAAAGCCACAACTATTGATTTTACGGAGATATCTTGCTGAAATTCACGCCACACATAGCCAATGAGTGTCTGCACATGTACCAGTAATTACAGATCGATCCGACCACGGGCGGCCGGCCCGCGATTGAAAAGGTAAATCCGCCGGCTAATCGTCATTTTTGGATTCGTTTTCTTCGAAGCACACCATTCGCCGGCGGACTTTGTTGACGTTTAACACGGTTTGGTTCCACAGCCACAACTATTGATTTTACGGAGATATCTTGCTGAAATTCAAGCCACACATAGCCAATGAGTGTCTGCACATGTACCAGTAATTACAGATCGATCCGACCACGGGCGGCCGGCCCGCGATTGAAAAGGTAAATCCGCCGGCTAATCGTCATTTTTGGATTCGTTTTCTTCGAAGCACACCATTCGCCGGCGGACTTTGTTGACGTTTAACACGGTTTGGTTCCACAGCCACAACTATTGATTTTACGGAGATATCTGGCTGAAATTCACGCCACACATAGCCAATGAGTGTCTGCACATGTACCAGTAATTACAGATCGATCCGACCACGGGCGGCTGGCCCGCGATTGAAAAGGTAAATCCGCCGGCTAATCGTCATTTTTGGATTCGTTTTCTTCGAAGCACACCATTCGCCGGCGGACTTTGTTGACGTTTAACACGGTTTGGTTCCACAGCCACAACTATTGATTTTACGGAGATATCTTGCTGAAATTCACGCCACACATAGCCAATGAGTGTCTGCACATGTACCAGTAATTACAGATCGATCCGACCACGGGCGGCCGGCCCGCTATTGAAAAGGTAAATCCGCCGGCTAATCGTCATTTTTGGATTCGTTTTCTTCGAAGCAAACCATTTGCCGCGGACTTTGTTGACGTTTAACACCGTTTGGTTCCACAGCCACAACTATTGATTTTACGGAGATATCTTGCTGAAATTCACGCCACACATAGCCAATGAGTGTCTGCACATGTACCAGTAATTACAGATCGATCCGACCACGGGCGGCCGGCCCGCCATTGAAAAGGTAAATCCGCCGGCTAATCGTCATTTTTGGATTCGTTTTCTTCGAAGCACACCATTCGCCGGCGGACTTTGTTGACGTTTAACACGGTTTGGTTCCAAAGCCACAACTATTGATTTTACGGAGATATCTTGCTGAAATTCACGCCACACATAGCCAATGAGTGTCTGCACATGTACCAGTAATTACAGATCGATCCGACCACGGGCGGCCGGCCCGCGATTGAAAAGGTAAATCCGCCGGCTAATCGTCATTTTTGGATTCGTTTTCTTCGAAGCACACCATTCGCCGGCGGACTTTGTTGACGTTTAACACGGTTTGGTTCCACAGCCACAACTATTGATTTTACGGAGATATCTTGCTGAAATTCAAGCCACACATAGCCAATGAGTGTCTGCACATGTACCAGTAATTACAGATCGATCCGACCACGGGCGGCCGGCCCGCGATTGAAAAGGTAAATCCGCCGGCTAATCGTCATTTTTGGATTCGTTTTCTTCGAAGCACACCATTCGCCGGCGGACTTTGTTGACGTTTAACACGGTTTGGTTCCACAGCCACAACTATTGATTTTACGGAGATATCTGGCTGAAATTCACGCCACACATAGCCAATGAGTGTCTGCACATGTACCAGTAATTACAGATCGATCCGACCACGGGCGGCTGGCCCGCGATTGAAAAGGTAAATCCGCCGGCTAATCGTCATTTTTGGATTCGTTTTCTTCGAAGCACACCATTCGCCGGCGGACTTTGTTGACGTTTAACACGGTTTGGTTCCACAGCCACAACTATTGATTTTACGGAGATATCTTGCTGAAATTCACGCCACACATAGCCAATGAGTGTCTGCACATGTACCAGTAATTACAGATCGATCCGACCACGGGCGGCCGGCCCGCTATTGAAAAGGTAAATCCGCCGGCTAATCGTCATTTTTGGATTCGTTTTCTTCGAAGCAAACCATTTGCCGCGGACTTTGTTGACGTTTAACACCGTTTGGTTCCACAGCCACAACTATTGATTTTACGGAGATATCTTGCTGAAATTCACGCCACACATAGCCAATGAGTGTCTGCACATGTACCAGTAATTACAGATCGATCCGACCACGGGCGGCCGGCCCGCGATTGAAAAGGTAAATCCGCCGGCTAATCGTCATTTTTGGATTCGTTTTCTTCGAAGCACACCATTCGCCGGCGGACTTTGTTGACGTTTAACACGGTTTGGTTCCACAGCCACAACTATTGATTTTACGGAGATATCTTGCTGAAATTCACGCCACACATAGCCAATGAGTGTCTGCACATGTACCAGTAATTACAGATCGATCCGACCACGGGCGGCCGGCCCGCGATTGAAAAGGTAAATCCGCCGGCTAATCGTCATTTTTGGATTCGTTTTCTTCGAAGCACACCATTCGCCGGCGGACTTTGTTGACGTTTAACACGGTTTGGTTCCAAAGCCACAACTATTGATTTTACGGAGATATCTTGCTGAAATTCACGCCACACATAGCCAATGAGTGTCTGCACATGTACCAGTAATTACAGATCGATCCGACCACGGGCGGCCGGCCCGCTATTGAAAAGGTAAATCCGCCGGCTAATCGTCATTTTTGGATTCGTTTTCTTCGAAGCAAACCATTTGCCGCGGACTTTGTTGACGTTTAACACCGTTTGGTTCCACAGCCACAACTATTGATTTTACGGAGATATCTTGCTGAAATTCACGCCACACATAGCCAATGAGTGTCTGCACATGTACCAGTAATTACAGATCGATCCGACCACGGGCGGCCGGCCCGCCATTGAAAAGGTAAATCCGCCGGCTAATCGTCATTTTTGGATTCGTTTTCTTCGAAGCACACCATTCGCCGGCGGACTTTGTTGACGTTTAACACGGTTTGGTTCCAAAGCCACAACTATTGATTTTACGGAGATATCTTGCTGAAATTCACGCCACACATAGCCAATGAGTGTCTGCACATGTACCAGTAATTACAGATCGATCCGACCACGGGCGGCCGGCCCGCGATTGAAAAGGTAAATCCGCCGGCTAATCGTCATTTTTGGATTCGTTTTCTTCGAAGCACACCATTCGCCGGCGGACTTTGTTGACGTTTAACACGGTTTGGTTCCAAAGCCACAACTATTGATTTTACGGAGATATCTTGCTGAAATTCACGCCACACATAGCCAATGAGTGTCTGCACATGTACCAGTAATTACAGATCGATCCGACCACGGGCGGCCGGCCCGCGATTGAAAAGGTAAATCCGCCGGCTAATCGTCATTTTTGGATTCGTTTTCTTCGAAGCACACCATTCGCCGGCGGACTTTGTTGACGTTTAACACGGTTTGGTTCCAAAGCCACAACTATTGATTTTACGGAGATATCTTGCTGAAATTCACGCCACACATAGCCAATGAGTGTCTGCACATGTACCAGTAATTACAGATCGATCCGACCACGGGCGGCCGGCCCGCGATTGAAAAGGTAAATCCGCCGGCTAATCGTCATTTTTGGATTCGTTTTCTTCGAAGCACACCATTCGCCGGCGGACTTTGTTGACGTTTAACACGGTTTGGTTCCACAGCCACAACTATTGATTTTACGGAGATATCTGGCTGAAATTCACGCCACACATAGCCAATGAGTGTCTGCACATGTACCAGTAATTACAGATCGATCCGACCACGGGCGGCCGGCCCGCGATTGAAAAGGTAAATCCGCCGGCTAATCGTCATTTTTGGATTCGTTTTCTTCGAAGCACACCATTTGCCGCGGACTTTGTTGACGTTTAACACCGTTTGGTTCCACAGCCACAACTATTGATTTTACGGAGATATCTTGCTGAAATTCACGCCACACATAGCCAATGAGTGTCTGCACATGTACCAGTAATTACAGATCGATCCGACCACGGGCGGCCGGCCCGCGATTGAAAAGGTAAATCCGCCGGCTAATCGTCATTTTTGGATTCGTTTTCTTCGAAGCACACCATTCGCCGGCGGACTTTGTTGACGTTTAACACGGTTTGGTTCCACAGCCACAACTATTGATTTTACGGAGATATCTTGCTGAAATTCAAGCCACACATAGCCAATGAGTGTCTGCACATGTACCAGTAATTACAGATCGATCCGACCACGGGCGGCCGGCCCGCGATTGAAAAGGTAAATCCGCCGGCTAATCGTCATTTTTGGATTCGTTTTCTTCGAAGCACACCATTCGCCGGCGGACTTTGTTGACGTTTAACACGGTTTGGTTCCACAGCCAAAACTATTGATTTTACGGAGATATCTTGCTGAAATTCACGCCACACATAGCCAATGAGTGTCTGCACATGTACCAGTAATTACAGATCGATCCGACCACGGGCGGCCGGCCCGCTATTGAAAAGGTAAATCCGCCGGCTAATCGTCATTTTTGGATTCGTTTTCTTCGAAGCAAACCATTTGCCGCGGACTTTGTTGACGTTTAACACCGTTTGGTTCCACAGCCACAACTATTGATTTTACGGAGATATCTTGCTGAAATTCACGCCACACATAGCCAATGAGTGTCTGCACATGTACCAGTAATTACAGATCGATCCGACCACGGGCGGCCGGCCCGCGATTGAAAAGGTAAATCCGCCGGCTAATCGTCATTTTTGGATTCGTTTTCTTCGAAGCACACCATTCGCCGGCGGACTTTGTTGACGTTTAACACGGTTTGGTTCCACAGCCACAACTATTGATTTTACGGAGATATCTTGCTGAAATTCACGCCACACATAGCCAATGAGTGTCTGCACATGTACCAGTAATTACAGATCGATCCGACCACGGGCGGCCGGCCCGCGATTAAAAAGGTAAATCCGCCGGCTAATCGTCATTTTTGGATTCGTTTTCTTCGAAGCACACCATTCGCCGGCGGACTTTGTTGACGTTTAACACGGTTTGGTTCCACAGCCACAACTATTGATTTTACGGAGATATCTGGCTGAAATTCACGCCACACATAGCCAATGAGTGTCTGCACATGTACCAGTAATTACAGATCGATCCGACCACGGGCGGCCGGCCCGCGATTGAAAAGGTAAATCCGCCGGCTAATCGTCATTTTTGGATTCGTTTTCTTCGAAGCACACCATTTGCCGCGGACTTTGTTGACGTTTAACACCGTTTGGTTCCACAGCCACAACTATTGATTTTACGGAGATATCTTGCTGAAATTCACGCCACACATAGCCAATGAGTGTCTGCACATGTACCAGTAATTACAGATCGATCCGACCACGGGCGGCCGGCCCGCGATTGAAAAGGTAAATCCGCCGGCTAATCGTCATTTTTGGATTCGTTTTCTTCGAAGCACACCATTCGCCGGCGGACTTTGTTGACGTTTAACACGGTTTGGTTCCACAGCCACAACTATTGATTTTACGGAGATATCTTGCTGAAATTCAAGCCACACATAGCCAATGAGTGTCTGCACATGTACCAGTAATTACAGATCGATCCGACCACGGGCGGCCGGCCCGCGATTGAAAAGGTAAATCCGCCGGCTAATCGTCATTTTTGGATTCGTTTTCTTCGAAGCACACCATTCGCCGGCGGACTTTGTTGACGTTTAACACGGTTTGGTTCCACAGCCAAAACTATTGATTTTACGGAGATATCTTGCTGAAATTCACGCCACACATAGCCAATGAGTGTCTGCACATGTACCAGTAATTACAGATCGATCCGACCACGGGCGGCCGGCCCGCTATTGAAAAGGTAAATCCGCCGGCTAATCGTCATTTTTGGATTCGTTTTCTTCGAAGCAAACCATTTGCCGCGGACTTTGTTGACGTTTAACACCGTTTGGTTCCACAGCCACAACTATTGATTTTACGGAGATATCTTGCTGAAATTCACGCCACACATAGCCAATGAGTGTCTGCACATGTACCAGTAATTACAGATCGATCCGACCACGGGCGGCCGGCCCGCGATTGAAAAGGTAAATCCGCCGGCTAATCGTCATTTTTGGATTCGTTTTCTTCGAAGCACACCATTCGCCGGCGGACTTTGTTGACGTTTAACACGGTTTGGTTCCACAGCCACAACTATTGATTTTACGGAGATATCTTGCTGAAATTCACGCCACACATAGCCAATGAGTGTCTGCACATGTACCAGTAATTACAGATCGATCCGACCACGGGCGGCCGGCCCGCGATTGAAAAGGTAAATCCGCCGGCTAATCGTCATTTTTGGATTCGTTTTCTTCGAAGCACACCATTTGCCGCGGACTTTGTTGACGTTTAACACCGTTTGGTTCCACAGCCACAACTATTGATTTTACGGAGATATCTTGCTGAAATTCACGCCACACATAGCCAATGAGTGTCTGCACATGTACCAGTAATTACAGATCGATCCGACCACGGGCGGCCGGCCCGCGATTGAAAAGGTAAATCCGCCGGCTAATCGTCATTTTTGGATTCGTTTTCTTCGAAGCACACCATTCGCCGGCGGACTTTGTTGACGTTTAACACGGTTTGGTTCCACAGCCACAACTATTGATTTTACGGAGATATCTTGCTGAAATTCAAGCCACACATAGCCAATGAGTGTCTGCACATGTACCAGTAATTACAGATCGATCCGACCACGGGCGGCCGGCCCGCGATTGAAAAGGTAAATCCGCCGGCTAATCGTCATTTTTGGATTCGTTTTCTTCGAAGCACACCATTCGCCGGCGGACTTTGTTGACGTTTAACACGGTTTGGTTCCACAGCCAAAACTATTGATTTTACGGAGATATCTTGCTGAAATTCACGCCACACATAGCCAATGAGTGTCTGCACATGTACCAGTAATTACAGATCGATCCGACCACGGGCGGCCGGCCCGCTATTGAAAAGGTAAATCCGCCGGCTAATCGTCATTTTTGGATTCGTTTTCTTCGAAGCAAACCATTTGCCGCGGACTTTGTTGACGTTTAACACCGTTTGGTTCCACAGCCACAACTATTGATTTTACGGAGATATCTTGCTGAAATTCACGCCACACATAGCCAATGAGTGTCTGCACATGTACCAGTAATTACAGATCGATCCGACCACGGGCGGCCGGCCCGCGATTGAAAAGGTAAATCCGCCGGCTAATCGTCATTTTTGGATTCGTTTTCTTCGAAGCACACCATTCGCCGGCGGACTTTGTTGACGTTTAACACGGTTTGGTTCCACAGCCACAACTATTGATTTTACGGAGATATCTTGCTGAAATTCACGCCACACATAGCCAATGAGTGTCTGCACATGTACCAGTAATTACAGATCGATCCGACCACGGGCGGCCGGCCCGCGATTGAAAAGGTAAATCCGCCGGCTAATCGTCATTTTTGGATTCGTTTTCTTCGAAGCACACCATTTGCCGCGGACTTTGTTGACGTTTAACACCGTTTGGTTCCACAGCCACAACTATTGATTTTACGGAGATATCTTGCTGAAATTCACGCCACACATAGCCAATGAGTGTCTGCACATGTACCAGTAATTACAGATCGATCCGACCACGGGCGGCCGGCCCGCGATTGAAAAGGTAAATCCGCCGGCTAATCGTCATTTTTGGATTCGTTTTCTTCGAAGCACACCATTCGCCGGCGGACTTTGTTGACGTTTAACACGGTTTGGTTCCACAGCCACAACTATTGATTTTACGGAGATATCTTGCTGAAATTCAAGCCACACATAGCCAATGAGTGTCTGCACATGTACCAGTAATTACAGATCGATCCGACCACGGGCGGCCGGCCCGCGATTGAAAAGGTAAATCCGCCGGCTAATCGTCATTTTTGGATTCGTTTTCTTCGAAGCACACCATTCGCCGGCGGACTTTGTTGACGTTTAACACGGTTTGGTTCCACAGCCAAAACTATTGATTTTACGGAGATATCTTGCTGAAATTCACGCCACACATAGCCAATGAGTGTCTGCACATGTACCAGTAATTACAGATCGATCCGACCACGGGCGGCCGGCCCGCTATTGAAAAGGTAAATCCGCCGGCTAATCGTCATTTTTGGATTCGTTTTCTTCGAAGCAAACCATTTGCCGCGGACTTTGTTGACGTTTAACACCGTTTGGTTCCACAGCCACAACTATTGATTTTACGGAGATATCTTGCTGAAATTCACGCCACACATAGCCAATGAGTGTCTGCACATGTACCAGTAATTACAGATCGATCCGACCACGGGCGGCCGGCCCGCGATTGAAAAGGTAAATCCGCCGGCTAATCGTCATTTTTGGATTCGTTTTCTTCGAAGCACACCATTCGCCGGCGGACTTTGTTGACGTTTAACACGGTTTGGTTCCACAGCCACAACTATTGATTTTACGGAGATATCTTGCTGAAATTCACGCCACACATAGCCAATGAGTGTCTGCACATGTACCAGTAATTACAGATCGATCCGACCACGGGCGGCCGGCCCGCGATTGAAAAGGTAAATCCGCCGGCTAATCGTCATTTTTGGATTCGTTTTCTTCGAAGCACACCATTCGCCGGCGGACTTTGTTGACGTTTAACACGGTTTGGTTCCACAGCCACAACTATTGATTTTACGGAGATATCTGGCTGAAATTCACGCCACACATAGCCAATGAGTGTCTGCACATGTACCAGTAATTACAGATCGATCCGACCACGGGCGGCCGGCCCGCGATTGAAAAGGTAAATCCGCCGGCTAATCGTCATTTTTGGATTCGTTTTCTTCGAAGCACACCATTTGCCGCGGACTTTGTTGACGTTTAACACCGTTTGGTTCCACAGCCACAACTATTGATTTTACGGAGATATCTTGCTGAAATTCACGCCACACATAGCCAATGAGTGTCTGCACATGTACCAGTAATTACAGATCGATCCGACCACGGGCGGCCGGCCCGCGATTGAAAAGGTAAATCCGCCGGCTAATCGTCATTTTTGGATTCGTTTTCTTCGAAGCACACCATTCGCCGGCGGACTTTGTTGACGTTTAACACGGTTTGGTTCCACAGCCACAACTATTGATTTTACGGAGATATCTTGCTGAAATTCAAGCCACACATAGCCAATGAGTGTCTGCACATGTACCAGTAATTACAGATCGATCCGACCACGGGCGGCCGGCCCGCGATTGAAAAGGTAAATCCGCCGGCTAATCGTCATTTTTGGATTCGTTTTCTTCGAAGCACACCATTCGCCGGCGGACTTTGTTGACGTTTAACACGGTTTGGTTCCACAGCCACAACTATTGATTTTACGGAGATATCTGGCTGAAATTCACGCCACACATAGCCAATGAGTGTCTGCACATGTACCAGTAATTACAGATCGATCCGACCACGGGCGGCTGGCCCGCGATTGAAAAGGTAAATCCGCCGGCTAATCGTCATTTTTGGATTCGTTTTCTTCGAAGCACACCATTCGCCGGCGGACTTTGTTGACGTTTAACACGGTTTGGTTCCACAGCCACAACTATTGATTTTACGGAGATATCTTGCTGAAATTCACGCCACACATAGCCAATGAGTGTCTGCACATGTACCAGTAATTACAGATCGATCCGACCACGGGCGGCCGGCCCGCTATTGAAAAGGTAAATCCGCCGGCTAATCGTCATTTTTGGATTCGTTTTCTTCGAAGCAAACCATTTGCCGCGGACTTTGTTGACGTTTAACACCGTTTGGTTCCACAGCCACAACTATTGATTTTACGGAGATATCTTGCTGAAATTCACGCCACACATAGCCAATGAGTGTCTGCACATGTACCAGTAATTACAGATCGATCCGACCACGGGCGGCCGGCCCGCGATTGAAAAGGTAAATCCGCCGGCTAATCGTCATTTTTGGATTCGTTTTCTTCGAAGCACACCATTCGCCGGCGGACTTTGTTGACGTTTAACACGGTTTGGTTCCACAGCCACAACTATTGATTTTACGGAGATATCTTGCTGAAATTCACGCCACACATAGCCAATGAGTGTCTGCACATGTACCAGTAATTACAGATCGATCCGACCACGGGCGGCCGGCCCGCTATTGAAAAGGTAAATCCGCCGGCTAATCGTCATTTTTGGATTCGTTTTCTTCGAAGCAAACCATTTGCCGCGGACTTTGTTGACGTTTAACACCGTTTGGTTCCACAGCCACAACTATTGATTTTACGGAGATATCTTGCTGAAATTCACGCCACACATAGCCAATGAGTGTCTGCACATGTACCAGTAATTACAGATCGATCCGACCACGGGCGGCCGGCCCGCGATTGAAAAGGTAAATCCGCCGGCTAATCGTCATTTTTGGATTCGTTTTCTTCGAAGCACACCATTCGCCGGCGGACTTTGTTGACGTTTAACACGGTTTGGTTCCACAGCCACAACTATTGATTTTACGGAGATATCTTGCTGAAATTCACGCCACACATAGCCAATGAGTGTCTGCACATGTACCAGTAATTACAGATCGATCCGACCACGGGCGGCCGGCCCGCGATTGAAAAGGTAAATCCGCCGGCTAATCGTCATTTTTGGATTCGTTTTCTTCGAAGCACACCATTTGCCGCGGACTTTGTTGACGTTTAACACCGTTTGGTTCCACAGCCACAACTATTGATTTTACGGAGATATCTTGCTGAAATTCACGCCACACATAGCCAATGAGTGTCTGCACATGTACCAGTAATTACAGATCGATCCGACCACGGGCGGCCGGCCCGCGATTGAAAAGGTAAATCCGCCGGCTAATCGTCATTTTTGGATTCGTTTTCTTCGAAGCACACCATTCGCCGGCGGACTTTGTTGACGTTTAACACGGTTTGGTTCCACAGCCACAACTATTGATTTTACGGAGATATCTTGCTGAAATTCAAGCCACACATAGCCAATGAGTGTCTGCACATGTACCAGTAATTACAGATCGATCCGACCACGGGCGGCCGGCCCGCGATTGAAAAGGTAAATCCGCCGGCTAATCGTCATTTTTGGATTCGTTTTCTTCGAAGCACACCATTCGCCGGCGGACTTTGTTGACGTTTAACACGGTTTGGTTCCACAGCCAAAACTATTGATTTTACGGAGATATCTTGCTGAAATTCACGCCACACATAGCCAATGAGTGTCTGCACATGTACCAGTAATTACAGATCGATCCGACCACGGGCGGCCGGCCCGCTATTGAAAAGGTAAATCCGCCGGCTAATCGTCATTTTTGGATTCGTTTTCTTCGAAGCAAACCATTTGCCGCGGACTTTGTTGACGTTTAACACCGTTTGGTTCCACAGCCACAACTATTGATTTTACGGAGATATCTTGCTGAAATTCACGCCACACATAGCCAATGAGTGTCTGCACATGTACCAGTAATTACAGATCGATCCGACCACGGGCGGCCGGCCCGCGATTGAAAAGGTAAATCCGCCGGCTAATCGTCATTTTTGGATTCGTTTTCTTCGAAGCACACCATTCGCCGGCGGACTTTGTTGACGTTTAACACGGTTTGGTTCCACAGCCACAACTATTGATTTTACGGAGATATCTTGCTGAAATTCACGCCACACATAGCCAATGAGTGTCTGCACATGTACCAGTAATTACAGATCGATCCGACCACGGGCGGCCGGCCCGCGATTGAAAAGGTAAATCCGCCGGCTAATCGTCATTTTTGGATTCGTTTTCTTCGAAGCACACCATTCGCCGGCGGACTTTGTTGACGTTTAACACGGTTTGGTTCCACAGCCACAACTATTGATTTTACGGAGATATCTGGCTGAAATTCACGCCACACATAGCCAATGAGTGTCTGCACATGTACCAGTAATTACAGATCGATCCGACCACGGGCGGCCGGCCCGCGATTGAAAAGGTAAATCCGCCGGCTAATCGTCATTTTTGGATTCGTTTTCTTCGAAGCACACCATTTGCCGCGGACTTTGTTGACGTTTAACACCGTTTGGTTCCACAGCCACAACTATTGATTTTACGGAGATATCTTGCTGAAATTCACGCCACACATAGCCAATGAGTGTCTGCACATGTACCAGTAATTACAGATCGATCCGACCACGGGCGGCCGGCCCGCGATTGAAAAGGTAAATCCGCCGGCTAATCGTCATTTTTGGATTCGTTTTCTTCGAAGCACACCATTCGCCGGCGGACTTTGTTGACGTTTAACACGGTTTGGTTCCACAGCCACAACTATTGATTTTACGGAGATATCTTGCTGAAATTCAAGCCACACATAGCCAATGAGTGTCTGCACATGTACCAGTAATTACAGATCGATCCGACCACGGGCGGCCGGCCCGCGATTGAAAAGGTAAATCCGCCGGCTAATCGTCATTTTTGGATTCGTTTTCTTCGAAGCACACCATTCGCCGGCGGACTTTGTTGACGTTTAACACGGTTTGGTTCCACAGCCACAACTATTGATTTTACGGAGATATCTGGCTGAAATTCACGCCACACATAGCCAATGAGTGTCTGCACATGTACCAGTAATTACAGATCGATCCGACCACGGGCGGCTGGCCCGCGATTGAAAAGGTAAATCCGCCGGCTAATCGTCATTTTTGGATTCGTTTTCTTCGAAGCACACCATTCGCCGGCGGACTTTGTTGACGTTTAACACGGTTTGGTTCCACAGCCACAACTATTGATTTTACGGAGATATCTTGCTGAAATTCACGCCACACATAGCCAATGAGTGTCTGCACATGTACCAGTAATTACAGATCGATCCGACCACGGGCGGCCGGCCCGCTATTGAAAAGGTAAATCCGCCGGCTAATCGTCATTTTTGGATTCGTTTTCTTCGAAGCAAACCATTTGCCGCGGACTTTGTTGACGTTTAACACCGTTTGGTTCCACAGCCACAACTATTGATTTTACGGAGATATCTTGCTGAAATTCACGCCACACATAGCCAATGAGTGTCTGCACATGTACCAGTAATTACAGATCGATCCGACCACGGGCGGCCGGCCCGCGATTGAAAAGGTAAATCCGCCGGCTAATCGTCATTTTTGGATTCGTTTTCTTCGAAGCACACCATTCGCCGGCGGACTTTGTTGACGTTTAACACGGTTTGGTTCCACAGCCACAACTATTGATTTTACGGAGATATCTTGCTGAAATTCACGCCACACATAGCCAATGAGTGTCTGCACATGTACCAGTAATTACAGATCGATCCGACCACGGGCGGCCGGCCCGCGATTGAAAAGGTAAATCCGCCGGCTAATCGTCATTTTTGGATTCGTTTTCTTCGAAGCACACCATTCGCCGGCGGACTTTGTTGACGTTTAACACGGTTTGGTTCCAAAGCCACAACTATTGATTTTACGGAGATATCTTGCTGAAATTCACGCCACACATAGCCAATGAGTGTCTGCACATGTACCAGTAATTACAGATCGATCCGACCACGGGCGGCCGGCCCGCTATTGAAAAGGTAAATCCGCCGGCTAATCGTCATTTTTGGATTCGTTTTCTTCGAAGCAAACCATTTGCCGCGGACTTTGTTGACGTTTAACACCGTTTGGTTCCACAGCCACAACTATTGATTTTACGGAGATATCTTGCTGAAATTCACGCCACACATAGCCAATGAGTGTCTGCACATGTACCAGTAATTACAGATCGATCCGACCACGGGCGGCCGGCCCGCGATTGAAAAGGTAAATCCGCCGGCTAATCGTCATTTTTGGATTCGTTTTCTTCGAAGCACACCATTCGCCGGCGGACTTTGTTGACGTTTAACACGGTTTGGTTCCAAAGCCACAACTATTGATTTTACGGAGATATCTTGCTGAAATTCACGCCACACATAGCCAATGAGTGTCTGCACATGTACCAGTAATTACAGATCGATCCGACCACGGGCGGCCGGCCCGCTATTGAAAAGGTAAATCCGCCGGCTAATCGTCATTTTTGGATTCGTTTTCTTCGAAGCAAACCATTTGCCGCGGACTTTGTTGACGTTTAACACCGTTTGGTTCCACAGCCACAACTATTGATTTTACGGAGATATCTTGCTGAAATTCACGCCACACATAGCCAATGAGTGTCTGCACATGTACCAGTAATTACAGATCGATCCGACCACGGGCGGCCGGCCCGCGATTGAAAAGGTAAATCCGCCGGCTAATCGTCATTTTTGGATTCGTTTTCTTCGAAGCACACCATTCGCCGGCGGACTTTGTTGACGTTTAACACGGTTTGGTTCCAAAGCCACAACTATTGATTTTACGGAGATATCTTGCTGAAATTCACGCCACACATAGCCAATGAGTGTCTGCACATGTACCAGTAATTACAGATCGATCCGACCACGGGCGGCCGGCCCGCTATTGAAAAGGTAAATCCGCCGGCTAATCGTCATTTTTGGATTCGTTTTCTTCGAAGCAAACCATTTGCCGCGGACTTTGTTGACGTTTAACACCGTTTGGTTCCACAGCCACAACTATTGATTTTACGGAGATATCTTGCTGAAATTCACGCCACACATAGCCAATGAGTGTCTGCACATGTACCAGTAATTACAGATCGATCCGACCACGGGCGGCCGGCCCGCGATTGAAAAGGTAAATCCGCCGGCTAATCGTCATTTTTGGATTCGTTTTCTTCGAAGCACACCATTCGCCGGCGGACTTTGTTGACGTTTAACACGGTTTGGTTCCACAGCCACAACTATTGATTTTACGGAGATATCTTGCTGAAATTCACGCCACACATAGCCAATGAGTGTCTGCACATGTACCAGTAATTACAGATCGATCCGACCACGGGCGGCCGGCCCGCGATTGAAAAGGTAAATCCGCCGGCTAATCGTCATTTTTGGATTCGTTTTCTTCGAAGCACACCATTCGCCGGCGGACTTTGTTGACGTTTAACACGGTTTGGTTCCACAGCCACAACTATTGATTTTACGGAGATATCTGGCTGAAATTCACGCCACACATAGCCAATGAGTGTCTGCACATGTACCAGTAATTACAGATCGATCCGACCACGGGCGGCCGGCCCGCGATTGAAAAGGTAAATCCGCCGGCTAATCGTCATTTTTGGATTCGTTTTCTTCGAAGCACACCATTTGCCGCGGACTTTGTTGACGTTTAACACCGTTTGGTTCCACAGCCACAACTATTGATTTTACGGAGATATCTTGCTGAAATTCACGCCACACATAGCCAATGAGTGTCTGCACATGTACCAGTAATTACAGATCGATCCGACCACGGGCGGCCGGCCCGCGATTGAAAAGGTAAATCCGCCGGCTAATCGTCATTTTTGGATTCGTTTTCTTCGAAGCACACCATTCGCCGGCGGACTTTGTTGACGTTTAACACGGTTTGGTTCCACAGCCACAACTATTGATTTTACGGAGATATCTTGCTGAAATTCAAGCCACACATAGCCAATGAGTGTCTGCACATGTACCAGTAATTACAGATCGATCCGACCACGGGCGGCCGGCCCGCGATTGAAAAGGTAAATCCGCCGGCTAATCGTCATTTTTGGATTCGTTTTCTTCGAAGCACACCATTCGCCGGCGGACTTTGTTGACGTTTAACACGGTTTGGTTCCACAGCCACAACTATTGATTTTACGGAGATATCTGGCTGAAATTCACGCCACACATAGCCAATGAGTGTCTGCACATGTACCAGTAATTACAGATCGATCCGACCACGGGCGGCTGGCCCGCGATTGAAAAGGTAAATCCGCCGGCTAATCGTCATTTTTGGATTCGTTTTCTTCGAAGCACACCATTCGCCGGCGGACTTTGTTGACGTTTAACACGGTTTGGTTCCACAGCCACAACTATTGATTTTACGGAGATATCTTGCTGAAATTCACGCCACACATAGCCAATGAGTGTCTGCACATGTACCAGTAATTACAGATCGATCCGACCACGGGCGGCCGGCCCGCTATTGAAAAGGTAAATCCGCCGGCTAATCGTCATTTTTGGATTCGTTTTCTTCGAAGCAAACCATTTGCCGCGGACTTTGTTGACGTTTAACACCGTTTGGTTCCACAGCCACAACTATTGATTTTACGGAGATATCTTGCTGAAATTCACGCCACACATAGCCAATGAGTGTCTGCACATGTACCAGTAATTACAGATCGATCCGACCACGGGCGGCCGGCCCGCGATTGAAAAGGTAAATCCGCCGGCTAATCGTCATTTTTTGGATTCGTTTTCTTCGAAGCACACCATTCGCCGGCGGACTTTGTTGACGTTTAACACGGTTTGGTTCCACAGCCACAACTATTGATTTTACGGAGATTCTTGCTGAAATTCAAGCCACACATAGCCAATGAGTGTCTGCACATGTACCAGTAATTACAGATCGATCGACCACGGGCGGCCGGCCCGCGATTGAAAAGGTAAATCCGCCGGCTAATCGTCATTTTTGGATTCGTTTTCTTCGAAGCACACCATTCGCCGGCGGACTTTGTTGACGTTTAACACGGTTTGGTTCCACAGCCAAAACTATTGATTTTACGGAGATATCTTGCTGAAATTCACGCCACACATAGCCAATGAGTGTCTGCACATGTACCAGTAATTACAGATCGATCCGACCACGGGCGGCCGGCCCGCTATTGAAAAGGTAAATCCGCCGGCTAATCGTCATTTTTGATTCGTTTTCTTCGAAGCAAACCATTTGCCGCGGACTTTGTTGACGTTTAACACCGTTTGGTTCCACAGCCACAACTATTGATTTTACGGAGATATCTTGCTGAAATTCACGCCACACATAGCCAATGAGTGTCTGCACATGTACCAGTAATTACAGATCGATCCGACCACGGGCGGCCGGCCCGCGATTGAAAAGGTAAATCCGCCGGCTAATCGTCATTTTTGGATTCGTTTTCTTCGAAGCACACCATTCGCCGGCGGACTTTGTTGACGTTTAACACGGTTTGGTTCCACAGCCACAACTATTGATTTTACGGAGATATCTTGCTGAAATTCACGCCACACATAGCCAATGATGAGTGTCTGCACATGTACCAGTAATTACAGATCGATCCGACCACGGGCGGCCGGCCCGCGATTGAAAAGGTAAATCCGCCGGCTAATCGTCATTTTTGGATTCGTTTTCTTCGAAGCACACCATTCGCCGGCGGACTTTGTTGACGTTTAACACGGTTTGGTTCCACAGCCACAACTATTGATTTTACGGAGATATCTGGCTGAAATTCACGCCACACATAGCCAATGAGTGTCTGCACATGTACCAGTAATTACAGATCGATCCGACCACGGGCGGCCGGCCCGCGATTGAAAAGGTAAATCCGCCGGCTAATCGTCATTTTTGGATTCGTTTTCTTCGAAGCACACCATTTGCCGCGGACTTTGTTGACGTTTAACACCGTTTGGTTCCACAGCCACAACTATTGATTTTACGGAGATATCTTGCTGAAATTCACGCCACACATAGCCAATGAGTGTCTGCACATGTACCAGTAATTACAGATCGATCCGACCACGGGCGGCCGGCCCGCGATTGAAAAGGTAAATCCGCCGGCTAATCGTCATTTTTGGATTCGTTTTCTTCGAAGCACACCATTCGCCGGCGGACTTTGTTGACGTTTAACACGGTTTGGTTCCAAAGCCACAACTATTGATTTTACGGAGATATCTTGCTGAAATTCACGCCACACATAGCCAATGAGTGTCTGCACATGTACCAGTAATTACAGATCGATCCGACCACGGGCGGCCGGCCCGCGATTGAAAAGGTAAATCCGCCGGCTAATCGTCATTTTTGGATTCGTTTTCTTCGAAGCACACCATTCGCCGGCGGACTTTGTTGACGTTTAACACGGTTTGGTTCCACAGCCACAACTATTGATTTTACGGAGATATCTGGCTGAAATTCACGCCACACATAGCCAATGAGTGTCTGCACATGTACCAGTAATTACAGATCGATCCGACCACGGGCGGCCGGCCCGCGATTGAAAAGGTAAATCCGCCGGCTAATCGTCATTTTTGGATTCGTTTTCTTCGAAGCACACCATTTGCCGCGGACTTTGTTGACGTTTAACACCGTTTGGTTCCACAGCCACAACTATTGATTTTACGGAGATATCTTGCTGAAATTCACGCCACACATAGCCAATGAGTGTCTGCACATGTACCAGTAATTACAGATCGATCCGACCACGGGCGGCCGGCCCGCGATTGAAAAGGTAAATCCGCCGGCTAATCGTCATTTTTGGATTCGTTTTCTTCGAAGCACACCATTCGCCGGCGGACTTTGTTGACGTTTAACACGGTTTGGTTCCACAGCCACAACTATTGATTTTACGGAGATATCTTGCTGAAATTCAAGCCACACATAGCCAATGAGTGTCTGCACATGTACCAGTAATTACAGATCGATCCGACCACGGGCGGCCGGCCCGCGATTGAAAAGGTAAATCCGCCGGCTAATCGTCATTTTTGGATTCGTTTTCTTCGAAGCACACCATTCGCCGGCGGACTTTGTTGACGTTTAACACGGTTTGGTTCCACAGCCAAAACTATTGATTTTACGGAGATATCTTGCTGAAATTCACGCCACACATAGCCAATGAGTGTCTGCACATGTACCAGTAATTACAGATCGATCCGACCACGGGCGGCCGGCCCGCTATTGAAAAGGTAAATCCGCCGGCTAATCGTCATTTTTGGATTCGTTTTCTTCGAAGCAAACCATTTGCCGCGGACTTTGTTGACGTTTAACACCGTTTGGTTCCACAGCCACAACTATTGATTTTACGGAGATATCTTGCTGAAATTCACGCCACACATAGCCAATGAGTGTCTGCACATGTACCAGTAATTACAGATCGATCCGACCACGGGCGGCCGGCCCGCGATTGAAAAGGTAAATCCGCCGGCTAATCGTCATTTTTGGATTCGTTTTCTTCGAAGCACACCATTCGCCGGCGGACTTTGTTGACGTTTAACACGGTTTGGTTCCACAGCCACAACTATTGATTTTACGGAGATATCTTGCTGAAATTCACGCCACACATAGCCAATGAGTGTCTGCACATGTACCAGTAATTACAGATCGATCCGACCACGGGCGGCCGGCCCGCGATTGAAAAGGTAAATCCGCCGGCTAATCGTCATTTTTGGATTCGTTTTCTTCGAAGCACACCATTCGCCGGCGGACTTTGTTGACGTTTAACACGGTTTGGTTCCACAGCCACAACTATTGATTTTACGGAGATATCTGGCTGAAATTCACGCCACACATAGCCAATGAGTGTCTGCACATGTACCAGTAATTACAGATCGATCCGACCACGGGCGGCCGGCCCGCGATTGAAAAGGTAAATCCGCCGGCTAATCGTCATTTTTGGATTCGTTTTCTTCGAAGCACACCATTTGCCGCGGACTTTGTTGACGTTTAACACCGTTTGGTTCCACAGCCACAACTATTGATTTTACGGAGATATCTTGCTGAAATTCACGCCACACATAGCCAATGAGTGTCTGCACATGTACCAGTAATTACAGATCGATCCGACCACGGGCGGCCGGCCCGCGATTGAAAAGGTAAATCCGCCGGCTAATCGTCATTTTTGGATTCGTTTTCTTCGAAGCACACCATTCGCCGGCGGACTTTGTTGACGTTTAACACGGTTTGGTTCCACAGCCACAACTATTGATTTTACGGAGATATCTTGCTGAAATTCAAGCCACACATAGCCAATGAGTGTCTGCACATGTACCAGTAATTACAGATCGATCCGACCACGGGCGGCCGGCCCGCGATTGAAAAGGTAAATCCGCCGGCTAATCGTCATTTTTGGATTCGTTTTCTTCGAAGCACACCATTCGCCGGCGGACTTTGTTGACGTTTAACACGGTTTGGTTCCACAGCCACAACTATTGATTTTACGGAGATATCTGGCTGAAATTCACGCCACACATAGCCAATGAGTGTCTGCACATGTACCAGTAATTACAGATCGATCCGACCACGGGCGGCTGGCCCGCGATTGAAAAGGTAAATCCGCCGGCTAATCGTCATTTTTGGATTCGTTTTCTTCGAAGCACACCATTCGCCGGCGGACTTTGTTGACGTTTAACACGGTTTGGTTCCACAGCCACAACTATTGATTTTACGGAGATATCTTGCTGAAATTCACGCCACACATAGCCAATGAGTGTCTGCACATGTACCAGTAATTACAGATCGATCCGACCACGGGCGGCCGGCCCGCTATTGAAAAGGTAAATCCGCCGGCTAATCGTCATTTTTGGATTCGTTTTCTTCGAAGCAAACCATTTGCCGCGGACTTTGTTGACGTTTAACACCGTTTGGTTCCACAGCCACAACTATTGATTTTACGGAGATATCTTGCTGAAATTCACGCCACACATAGCCAATGAGTGTCTGCACATGTACCAGTAATTACAGATCGATCCGACCACGGGCGGCCGGCCCGCGATTGAAAAGGTAAATCCGCCGGCTAATCGTCATTTTTGGATTCGTTTTCTTCGAAGCACACCATTCGCCGGCGGACTTTGTTGACGTTTAACACGGTTTGGTTCCACAGCCACAACTATTGATTTTACGGAGATATCTTGCTGAAATTCACGCCACACATAGCCAATGAGTGTCTGCACATGTACCAGTAATTACAGATCGATCCGACCACGGGCGGCCGGCCCGCGATTGAAAAGGTAAATCCGCCGGCTAATCGTCATTTTTGGATTCGTTTTCTTCGAAGCACACCATTCGCCGGCGGACTTTGTTGACGTTTAACACGGTTTGGTTCCAAAGCCACAACTATTGATTTTACGGAGATATCTTGCTGAAATTCACGCCACACATAGCCAATGAGTGTCTGCACATGTACCAGTAATTACAGATCGATCCGACCACGGGCGGCCGGCCCGCTATTGAAAAGGTAAATCCGCCGGCTAATCGTCATTTTTGGATTCGTTTTCTTCGAAGCAAACCATTTGCCGCGGACTTTGTTGACGTTTAACACCGTTTGGTTCCACAGCCACAACTATTGATTTTACGGAGATATCTTGCTGAAATTCACGCCACACATAGCCAATGAGTGTCTGCACATGTACCAGTAATTACAGATCGATCCGACCACGGGCGGCCGGCCCGCCATTGAAAAGGTAAATCCGCCGGCTAATCGTCATTTTTGGATTCGTTTTCTTCGAAGCACACCATTCGCCGGCGGACTTTGTTGACGTTTAACACGGTTTGGTTCCAAAGCCACAACTATTGATTTTACGGAGATATCTTGCTGAAATTCACGCCACACATAGCCAATGAGTGTCTGCACATGTACCAGTAATTACAGATCGATCCGACCACGGGCGGCCGGCCCGCGATTGAAAAGGTAAATCCGCCGGCTAATCGTCATTTTTGGATTCGTTTTCTTCGAAGCACACCATTCGCCGGCGGACTTTGTTGACGTTTAACACGGTTTGGTTCCAAAGCCACAACTATTGATTTTACGGAGATATCTTGCTGAAATTCACGCCACACATAGCCAATGAGTGTCTGCACATGTACCAGTAATTACAGATCGATCCGACCACGGGCGGCCGGCCCGCGATTGAAAAGGTAAATCCGCCGGCTAATCGTCATTTTTGGATTCGTTTTCTTCGAAGCACACCATTCGCCGGCGGACTTTGTTGACGTTTAACACGGTTTGGTTCCAAAGCCACAACTATTGATTTTACGGAGATATCTTGCTGAAATTCACGCCACACATAGCCAATGAGTGTCTGCACATGTACCAGTAATTACAGATCGATCCGACCACGGGCGGCCGGCCCGCGATTGAAAAGGTAAATCCGCCGGCTAATCGTCATTTTTGGATTCGTTTTCTTCGAAGCACACCATTCGCCGGCGGACTTTGTTGACGTTTAACACGGTTTGGTTCCACAGCCACAACTATTGATTTTACGGAGATATCTGGCTGAAATTCACGCCACACATAGCCAATGAGTGTCTGCACATGTACCAGTAATTACAGATCGATCCGACCACGGGCGGCCGGCCCGCGATTGAAAAGGTAAATCCGCCGGCTAATCGTCATTTTTGGATTCGTTTTCTTCGAAGCACACCATTTGCCGCGGACTTTGTTGACGTTTAACACCGTTTGGTTCCACAGCCACAACTATTGATTTTACGGAGATATCTTGCTGAAATTCACGCCACACATAGCCAATGAGTGTCTGCACATGTACCAGTAATTACAGATCGATCCGACCACGGGCGGCCGGCCCGCGATTGAAAAGGTAAATCCGCCGGCTAATCGTCATTTTTGGATTCGTTTTCTTCGAAGCACACCATTCGCCGGCGGACTTTGTTGACGTTTAACACGGTTTGGTTCCACAGCCACAACTATTGATTTTACGGAGATATCTTGCTGAAATTCAAGCCACACATAGCCAATGAGTGTCTGCACATGTACCAGTAATTACAGATCGATCCGACCACGGGCGGCCGGCCCGCGATTGAAAAGGTAAATCCGCCGGCTAATCGTCATTTTTGGATTCGTTTTCTTCGAAGCACACCATTCGCCGGCGGACTTTGTTGACGTTTAACACGGTTTGGTTCCACAGCCACAACTATTGATTTTACGGAGATATCTTGCTGAAATTCACGCCACACATAGCCAATGAGTGTCTGCACATGTACCAGTAATTACAGATCGATCCGACCACGGGCGGCCGGCCCGCGATTGAAAAGGTAAATCCGCCGGCTAATCGTCATTTTTGGATTCGTTTTCTTCGAAGCACACCATTCGCCGGCGGACTTTGTTGACGTTTAACACGGTTTGGTTCCAAAGCCACAACTATTGATTTTACGGAGATATCTTGCTGAAATTCACGCCACACATAGCCAATGAGTGTCTGCACATGTACCAGTAATTACAGATCGATCCGACCACGGGCGGCCGGCCCGCTATTGAAAAGGTAAATCCGCCGGCTAATCGTCATTTTTGGATTCGTTTTCTTCGAAGCAAACCATTTGCCGCGGACTTTGTTGACGTTTAACACCGTTTGGTTCCACAGCCACAACTATTGATTTTACGGAGATATCTTGCTGAAATTCACGCCACACATAGCCAATGAGTGTCTGCACATGTACCAGTAATTACAGATCGATCCGACCACGGGCGGCCGGCCCGCCATTGAAAAGGTAAATCCGCCGGCTAATCGTCATTTTTGGATTCGTTTTCTTCGAAGCACACCATTCGCCGGCGGACTTTGTTGACGTTTAACACGGTTTGGTTCCAAAGCCACAACTATTGATTTTACGGAGATATCTTGCTGAAATTCACGCCACACATAGCCAATGAGTGTCTGCACATGTACCAGTAATTACAGATCGATCCGACCACGGGCGGCCGGCCCGCGATTGAAAAGGTAAATCCGCCGGCTAATCGTCATTTTTGGATTCGTTTTCTTCGAAGCACACCATTCGCCGGCGGACTTTGTTGACGTTTAACACGGTTTGGTTCCAAAGCCACAACTATTGATTTTACGGAGATATCTTGCTGAAATTCACGCCACACATAGCCAATGAGTGTCTGCACATGTACCAGTAATTACAGATCGATCCGACCACGGGCGGCCGGCCCGCGATTGAAAAGGTAAATCCGCCGGCTAATCGTCATTTTTGGATTCGTTTTCTTCGAAGCACACCATTCGCCGGCGGACTTTGTTGACGTTTAACACGGTTTGGTTCCAAAGCCACAACTATTGATTTTACGGAGATATCTTGCTGAAATTCACGCCACACATAGCCAATGAGTGTCTGCACATGTACCAGTAATTACAGATCGATCCGACCACGGGCGGCCGGCCCGCGATTGAAAAGGTAAATCCGCCGGCTAATCGTCATTTTTGGATTCGTTTTCTTCGAAGCACACCATTCGCCGGCGGACTTTGTTGACGTTTAACACGGTTTGGTTCCACAGCCACAACTATTGATTTTACGGAGATATCTGGCTGAAATTCACGCCACACATAGCCAATGAGTGTCTGCACATGTACCAGTAATTACAGATCGATCCGACCACGGGCGGCCGGCCCGCGATTGAAAAGGTAAATCCGCCGGCTAATCGTCATTTTTGGATTCGTTTTCTTCGAAGCACACCATTTGCCGCGGACTTTGTTGACGTTTAACACCGTTTGGTTCCACAGCCACAACTATTGATTTTACGGAGATATCTTGCTGAAATTCACGCCACACATAGCCAATGAGTGTCTGCACATGTACCAGTAATTACAGATCGATCCGACCACGGGCGGCCGGCCCGCGATTGAAAAGGTAAATCCGCCGGCTAATCGTCATTTTTGGATTCGTTTTCTTCGAAGCACACCATTCGCCGGCGGACTTTGTTGACGTTTAACACGGTTTGGTTCCACAGCCACAACTATTGATTTTACGGAGATATCTTGCTGAAATTCAAGCCACACATAGCCAATGAGTGTCTGCACATGTACCAGTAATTACAGATCGATCCGACCACGGGCGGCCGGCCCGCGATTGAAAAGGTAAATCCGCCGGCTAATCGTCATTTTTGGATTCGTTTTCTTCGAAGCACACCATTCGCCGGCGGACTTTGTTGACGTTTAACACGGTTTGGTTCCACAGCCAAAACTATTGATTTTACGGAGATATCTTGCTGAAATTCACGCCACACATAGCCAATGAGTGTCTGCACATGTACCAGTAATTACAGATCGATCCGACCACGGGCGGCCGGCCCGCGATTGAAAAGGTAAATCCGCCGGCTAATCGTCATTTTTGGATTCGTTTTCTTCGAAGCACACCATTCGCCGGCGGACTTTGTTGACGTTTAACACGGTTTGGTTCCAAAGCCACAACTATTGATTTTACGGAGATATCTTGCTGAAATTCACGCCACACATAGCCAATGAGTGTCTGCACATGTACCAGTAATTACAGATCGATCCGACCACGGGCGGCCGGCCCGCGATTGAAAAGGTAAATCCGCCGGCTAATCGTCATTTTTGGATTCGTTTTCTTCGAAGCACACCATTCGCCGGCGGACTTTGTTGACGTTTAACACGGTTTGGTTCCACAGCCACAACTATTGATTTTACGGAGATATCTGGCTGAAATTCACGCCACACATAGCCAATGAGTGTCTGCACATGTACCAGTAATTACAGATCGATCCGACCACGGGCGGCCGGCCCGCGATTGAAAAGGTAAATCCGCCGGCTAATCGTCATTTTTGGATTCGTTTTCTTCGAAGCACACCATTTGCCGCGGACTTTGTTGACGTTTAACACCGTTTGGTTCCACAGCCACAACTATTGATTTTACGGAGATATCTTGCTGAAATTCACGCCACACATAGCCAATGAGTGTCTGCACATGTACCAGTAATTACAGATCGATCCGACCACGGGCGGCCGGCCCGCGATTGAAAAGGTAAATCCGCCGGCTAATCGTCATTTTTGGATTCGTTTTCTTCGAAGCACACCATTCGCCGGCGGACTTTGTTGACGTTTAACACGGTTTGGTTCCACAGCCACAACTATTGATTTTACGGAGATATCTTGCTGAAATTCAAGCCACACATAGCCAATGAGTGTCTGCACATGTACCAGTAATTACAGATCGATCCGACCACGGGCGGCCGGCCCGCGATTGAAAAGGTAAATCCGCCGGCTAATCGTCATTTTTGGATTCGTTTTCTTCGAAGCACACCATTCGCCGGCGGACTTTGTTGACGTTTAACACGGTTTGGTTCCACAGCCACAACTATTGATTTTACGGAGATATCTGGCTGAAATTCACGCCACACATAGCCAATGAGTGTCTGCACATGTACCAGTAATTACAGATCGATCCGACCACGGGCGGCCGGCCCGCGATTGAAAAGGTAAATCCGCCGGCTAATCGTCATTTTTGGATTCGTTTTCTTCGAAGCACACCATTTGCCGCGGACTTTGTTGACGTTTAAACACGTTTGGTTCCACAGCCACAACTATTGATTTTACGGAGATATCTTGCTGAAATTCACGCCACACATAGCCAATGAGTGTCTGCACATGTACCAGTAATTACAGATCGATCCGACCACGGGCGGCCGGCCCGCGATTGAAAAGGTAAATCCGCCGGCTAATCGTCATTTTTGGATTCGTTTTCTTCGAAGCACACCATTCGCCGGCGGACTTTGTTGACGTTTAACACGGTTTGGTTCCACAGCCACAACTATTGATTTTACGGAGATATCTTGCTGAAATTCAAGCCACACATAGCCAATGAGTGTCTGCACATGTACCAGTAATTACAGATCGATCCGACCACGGGCGGCCGGCCCGCGATTGAAAAGGTAAATCCGCCGGCTAATCGTCATTTTTGGATTCGTTTTCTTCGAAGCACACCATTCGCGGCGGACTTTGTTGACGTTTAACACGGTTTGGTTCCACAGCCACAACTATTGATTTTACGGAGATATCTTGCTGAAATTCACGCCACACATAGCCAATGAGTGTCTGCACATGTACCAGTAATTACAGATCGAATCCGACCACGGGCGGCCGGCCCGCGATTGAAAAGGTAAATCCGCCGGCTAATCGTCATTTTTGGATTCGTTTTCTTCGAAGCACACCATTCGCCGGCGGACTTTGTTGACGTTTAACACGGTTTGGTTCCAAAGCCACAACTATTGATTTTACGGAGATATCTTGCTGAAATTCACGCCACACATAGCCAATGAGTGTCTGCACATGTACCAGTAATTACAGATCGATCCGACCACGGGCGGCCGGCCCGCTATTGAAAAGGTAAATCCGCCGGCTAAATCGTCATTTTGGATTCGTTTTCTTCGAAGCAAACCATTTGCCGCGGACTTTGTTGACGTTTAACACCGTTTGGTTCCACAGCCACAACTATTGATTTTACGGAGATATCTTGCTGAAATTCACGCCACACATAGCCAATGAGTGTCTGCACATGTACAGTAATTACAGATCGATCCGACCACGGGCGGCCGGCCCGCCATTGAAAAGGTAAATCCGCCGGCTAATCGTCATTTTTGGATTCGTTTTCTTCGAAGCACACCATTCGCCGGCGGACTTTGTTGACGTTTAACACGGTTTGGTTCCAAAGCCACAACTATTGATTTTACGGAGATATCTTGCTGAAATTCACGCCACACATAGCCAATGAGTGTCTGCACATGTACCAGTAATTACAGATCGATCCGACCACGGGCGGCCGGCCCGCGATTGAAAAGGTAATCCGCCGGCTAATCGTCATTTTTGGATTCGTTTTCTTCGAAGCACACCATTCGCCGGCGGACTTTGTTGACGTTTAACACGGTTTGGTTCCAAAGCCACAACTATTGATTTTACGGAGATATCTTGCTGAAATTCACGCCACACATAGGCCAATGAGTGTCTGCACATGTACCAGTAATTACAGATCGATCCGACCACGGGCGGCCGGCCGCGATTGAAAAGGTAAATCCGCCGGCTAATCGTCATTTTTGGATTCGTTTTCTTCGAAGCACACCATTCGCCGGCGGACTTTGTTGACGTTTAACACGGTTTGGTTCCAAAGCCACAACTATTGATTTTACGGAGATATCTTGCTGAAATTCACGCCACACATAGCCAATGAGTGTCTGCACATGTACCAGTAATTACAGATCGATCCGACCACGGGCGGCCGGCCCGCGATTGAAAAGGTAAATCCGCCGGCTAATCGTCATTTTTGGATTCGTTTTCTTCGAAGCACACCATTCGCCGGCGGACTTTGTTGACGTTTAACACGGTTTGGTTCCACAGCCACAACTATTGATTTTACGGAGATATCTGGCTGAAATTCACGCCACACTAGCCAATGAGTGTCTGCACATGTACCAGTAATTACAGATCGATCCGACCACGGGCGGCCGGCCCGCGATTGAAAAGGTAAATCCGCCGGCTAATCGTCATTTTTGGATTCGTTTTCTTCGAAGCACACCATTTGCCGCGGACTTTGTTGACGTTTAACACGTTTGGTTCCACAGCCACAACTATTGATTTTACGGAGATATCTTGCTGAAATTCACGCCACACATAGCCAATGAGTGTCTGCACATGTACCAGTAATTACAGATCGATCCGACCACGGGCGGCCGGCCCGCGATTGAAAAGGTAAATCCGCCGGCTAATCGTCATTTTTGGATTCGTTTTCTTCGAAGCACACCATTCGCCGGCGGACTTTGTTGACGTTTTAACACGGTTTGGTTCCACAGCCACAACTATTGATTTTACGGAGATATCTTGCTGAAATTCAAGCCACACATAGCCAATGAGTGTCTGCACATGTACCAGTAATTACAGATCGATCCGACCACGGGCGGCCGGCCCGCGATTGAAAAGGTAAATCCGCCGGCTAATCGTCATTTTTGGATTCGTTTTTCTTCGAAGCACACCATTCGCCGGCGGACTTTGTTGACGTTTAACAACGGTTTGGTTCCACAGCCAAAACTATTGATTTTACGGAGATATCTTGCTGAAATTCACGCCACACATAGCCAATGAGTGTCTGCACATGTACCAGTAATTACAGATCGATCCGACCACGGGCGGCCGGCCCGCGATTGAAAAGGTAAATCCGCCGGCTAATCGTCATTTTTGGATTCGTTTTCTTCGAAGCACACCATTCGCCGGCGGACTTTGTTGACGTTTAACACGGTTTGGTTCCAAAGCCACAACTATTGATTTTACGGAGATATCTTGCTGAAATTCACGCCACACATAGCCAATGAGTGTCTGCACATGTACCAGTAATTACAGATCGATCCGACCACGGGCGGCCGGCCCGCGATTGAAAAGGTAAATCCGCCGGCTAATCGTCATTTTTGGATTCGTTTTCTCTTCGAAGCACACCATTCGCCGGCGACTTTGTTGACGTTTAACACGGTTTGGTTCCACAGCCACAACTATTGATTTTACGGAGATATCTGGCTGAAATTCACGCCACACATAGCCAATGAGTGTCTGCACATGTACCAGTAATTACAGATCGATCCGACCACGGGCGGCCGGCCCGCGATTGAAAAGGTAAATCCGCCGCTAATCGTCATTTTTGGATTCGTTTTCTTCGAAGCACACCATTTGCCGCGGACTTTGTTGACGTTTAACACCGTTTGGTTCCACAGCCACAACTATTGATTTTACGGAGATATCTTGCTGAAATTCACGCCACACATAGCCAATGAGTGTCTGCACATGTACCAGTAATTACAGATCGATCCGACCACGGGCGGCCGGCCCGCGATTGAAAAGGTAAATCCGCCGGCTAATCGTCATTTTTGGATTCGTTTTCTTCGAAGCACACCATTCGCCGGCGGACTTTGTTGACGTTTAACACGGTTTGGTTCCACAGCCACAACTATTGATTTTACGGAGATATCTTGCTGAAATTCAAGCCACACATAGCCAATGAGTGTCTGCACATGTACCAGTAATTACAGATCGATCCGACACGGGGCGGCCGGCCGCGATTGAAAAGGTAAATCCGCCGGCTAATCGTCATTTTTGGATTCGTTTTCTTCGAAGCACACCATTCGCCGGCGGACTTTGTTGACGTTTAACACGGTTTGGTTCCACAGCCAAAACTATTGATTTTACGGAGATATCTTGCTGAAATTCACGCCACACATAGCCAATGAGTGTCTGCACATGTACCAGTAATTACAGATCGATCGACCACGGGCGGCCGGCCCGCTATTGAAAAGGTAAATCCGCCGGCTAATCGTCATTTTTGGATTCGTTTTCTTCGAAGCAAACCATTTGCCGCGGACTTTGTTGACGTTTAACACCGTTTGGTTCCACAGCCACAACTATTGATTTTACGGAGATATCTTGCTGAAATTCACGCCACACATAGCCAATGAGTGTCTGCACATGTACCAGTAATTACAGATCGATCCGACCACGGGCGGCCGGCCCGCGATTGAAAAGGTAAATCCGCCGGCTAATCGTCATTTTTGGATTCGTTTTCTTCGAAGCTACACCATTCGCCGGCGGACTTTGTTGACGTTTAACACGGTTTGGTTCCACAGCCACAACTATTGATTTTACGGAGATATCTTGCTGAAAATTCACGCCACACATAGCCAATGAGTGTCTGCACATGTACCAGTAATTACAGATCGATCCGACCACGGGCGGCCGGCCCGCGATTGAAAAGGTAAATCCGCCGGCTAATCGTCATTTTTGGATTCGTTTTCTTCGAAGCACACCATTCGCCGGCGGACTTTGTTGACGTTTAACACGGTTTGGTTCCACAGCCACAACTATTGATTTTACGGAGATATCTTGCTGAAATTCACGCCCACACATAGCCAATGAGTGTCTGCACATGTACCAGTAATTACAGATCGATCCGACCACGGGCGGCCGGCCCGCGATTGAAAAGGTAAATCGCCGGCTAATCGTCATTTTTGGATTCGTTTTCTTCGAAGCACACCATTCGCCGGCGGACTTTGTTGACGTTTAACACGGTTTGGTTCCACAGCCACAACTATTGATTTTACGGAGATATCTGGCTGAAATTCACGCCACACATAGCCAATGAGTGTCTGCACATGTACCAGTAATTACAGATCGATCCGACCACGGGCGGCCGGCCCGCGATTGAAAAGGTAAATCCGCCGGCTAATCGTCATTTTTGGATTCGTTTTCTTCGAAGCACACCATTTGCCGCGGACTTTGTTGACGTTTAACACCGTTTGGTTCCACAGCCACAACTATTGATTTTACGGAGATATCTTGCTGAAATTCACGCCACACATAGCCAATGAGTGTCTGCACATGTACCAGTAATTACAGATCGATCGACCACGGGCGGCCGGCCCGCGATTGAAAAGGTAAATCCGCCGGCTAATCGTCATTTTTGGATTCGTTTTCTTCGAAGCACACCATTCGCCGGCGGACTTTGTTGACGTTTAACACGGTTTGGTTCCACAGCCACAACTATTGATTTTAACGGAGATATCTTGCTGAAATTCAAGCCACACATAGCCAATGAGTGTCTGCACATGTACCAGTAATTACAGATCGATCCGACCACGGGCGGCCGGCCCGCGATGAAAAGGTAAATCCGCCGGCTAATCGTCATTTTTGGATTCGTTTTCTTCGAAGCACACCATTCGCCCGGCGGACTTTGTTGACGTTTAACACGTTTGTTCCACAGCCAAAACTATTGATTTTACGGAGATATCTTGCTGAAATTCACGCCACACATAGCCAATGAGTGTCTGCACATGTACCAGTAATTACAGATCGATCCGACCACGGGCGGCCGGCCCGCTATTGAAAAGGTAAATCCGCCGGCTAATCGTCATTTTTGGATTCGTTTTCTTCGAAGCAAACCATTTGCCGCGGACTTTGTTGACGTTTAACACCGTTTGGTTCACAGCCACAAACTATTGATTTTACGGAGATATCTTGCTGAATTCACGCCACACATAGCCAATGAGTGTCTGCACATGTACCAGTAATTACAGATCGATCCGACCACGGGCGGCCGGCCCGCGATTGAAAAGGTAAATCCGCGGCTAATCGTCATTTTTGGATTCGTTTTCTTCGAAGCACACCATTCGCCGGCGGACTTTGTTGACGTTTAACACGGTTTGGTTCCACAGCCACAACTATTGATTTTACGGAGATATCTTGCTGAAATTCACGCCACACATAGCCAATGAGTGTCTGCACATGTACCAGTAATTACAGATCGATCCGACCACGGGCGGCCGGCCCCGCGATTGAAAAGGTAAATCCGCCGGCTAATCGTCATTTTTGGATTCGTTTTCTTCGAAGCAACACCATTCGCCGGCGGACTTTGTTGACGTTTAACACGGTTTGGTTCCACAGCCACAACTATTGATTTTACGGAGATATCTGGCTGAAATTCACGCCACACATAGCCAATGAGTGTCTGCACATGTACCAGTAATTACAGATCGATCCGACCACGGGCGGCCGGCCCGCGATTGAAAAGGTAAATCCGCCGGCTAATCGTCATTTTTGGATTCGTTTTCTTCGAAGCACACCCATTTGCCGCGGACTTTGTTGACGTTTAACACCGTTTGGTTCCACAGCCACAACTATTGATTTTACGGAGATATCTTGCTGAAATTCACGCCACACATAGCCAATGAGTGTCTGCACATGTACCAGTAATTACAGATCGATCCGACCACGGGCGGCCGGCCCGCGATTGAAAGGTAAATCCGCCGGCTAATCGTCATTTTTGGATTCGTTTTCTTCGAAGCACACCATTCCGCCGGCGGACTTGTTGACGTTTAACACGGTTTGGTTCCACAGCCACAACTATTGATTTTACGGAGATATCTTGCTGAAATTCAAGCCACACATAGCCAATGAGTGTCTGCACATGTACCAGTAATTACAGATCGATCCGACCACGGGCGGCCGGCCCGCGATTGAAAAGGTAAATCCGCCGGCTAATCGTCATTTTTGGATTCGTTTTCTTCGAAGCACACCATTCGCCGGCGGACTTTGTTGACGTTTAACACGGTTTGGTTCCACAGCCACAACTATTGATTTTACGGAGATATCTGGCTGAAATTCACGCCACACATAGCCAATGAGTGTCTGCACATGTACCAGTAATTACAGATCGATCCGACCACGGGCGGCTGGCCCGCGATTGAAAAGGTAAATCGCGGCTAATCGTCATTTTTGGATTCGTTTTCTTCGAAGCACACCATTCGCCGGCGGACTTTGTTGACGTTTAACACGGTTTGGTTCCACAGCCACAACTATTGATTTTACGGAGATATCTTGCTGAAATTCACGCCACACATAGCCAATGAGTGTCTGCACATGTACCAGTAATTACAGATCGATCCGACCACGGGCGGCCGGCCCGCTATTGAAAAGGTAATCCGCCGGCCTAATCGTCATTTTTGGATTCGTTTTCTTCGAAGCCAAACCATTTGCCGCGGACTTTGTTGACGTTTAACACCGTTTGGTTCCACAGCCACAACTATTGATTTTACGGAGATATCTTGCTGAAATTCACGCCACACATAGCCAATGAGTGTCTGCACATGTACCAGTAATTACAGATCGATCCGACCACGGGCGGCCGGCCCGCGATTGAAAAGGTAAATCCGCCGGCTAATCGTCATTTTTGGATTCGTTTTCTTCGAAGCACACCATTCGCCGGCGGACTTTGTTGACGTTTAACACGGTTTGGTTCCACAGCCACAACTATTGATTTTACGGAGATATCTTGCTGAAATTCACGCCACACATAGCCAATGAGTGTCTGCACATGTACCAGTAATTACAGATCGATCGACCACGGGCGGCCGGCCCGCGATTGAAAAGGGTAAATCCGCCGGCTAATCGTCATTTTTGATTCGTTTTCTTCGAAGCACACCATTCGCCGGCGGACTTGTTGACGTTTAACACGGTTTGGTTCCAAAGCCACAACTATTGATTTTACGGAGATATCTTGCTGAAATTCCACGCCACACATAGCCAATGAGTGTCTGCACATG
>CAXHJY010001720.1:0-7500 GCA_964016885.1 Eledone cirrhosa
GAGAGAGAGAGAGAGAGAGAGAGAGAGAGAGAGAGAGAGAGAGAGAGAGAGAGAGAGATGTGAACATGAATGGGCCTGTTGTTTTTATCTAAAGACATTTTTTCCAATTCCAACCCGCCTGTTCCTTCCATCTATCTTATTTCTTTTTCTTTATTCTGATGAAGGACTAGCGCCGAAACCTTACCTTAAGACCCTCTTCCTGCTATTTCAAGCGTTAACCTAATATATTCCTTCCATATACTGTACCGATTGTGTTGTTATTTCTGTTTACCTTTTAAACACATACACAGATATATATATAGAAAAGATGAATATAAAATGAAAGTGCTTTTTTTAAAAAGGAATTTATTAGGTATTGACATATGTTTCTGTAACAGACGGAATACCTATGTATCGCTGCTTGCGTAATCATATAATGTTAGCAAGTATTCGATAGCAAATGTATAATCAGTTGTCACTTCTTCAGAGATTTTGGATAAATTGGATATAATCAGAAAAATTGAAGTATTTATATTAGTAATAGAGGAAGAAGAGGGGGGATAGTATATGACAGATGGTAATTCAATTTACTGCTAAACAAGTATATAAAGGGTTTCTAATGAGAATACCATGAGTAAATGGTTTATTTTATCTAAATAAGAATTTTTGGGAGTGCCAATTTTAATCTATACTTGACCAATTGGACAGTGGACAGGGCTGGTCATTTGGTGTAGTAGTATTAATTATAAAGTGTCAATTGGGGAAGGGGGAGATTTCGATTGCTACTGAATAACATCAATGCTAATAGCCAGCTGGTATATGCATTAGGGAATTGAATTAAGAAATCAGAAATCTCATTTTATCTCTAGCAGTTTATATTAAATGGTAAATAATAGAAGAGTTGATAGAATTAAGACTAATAGAGAATGTTAATATCTATCTTGACAAATATATTTATATATATTTTATTTTATAGAAGGAGCTTCTACAAGACTAGTACTGTTTCATTCAGATGAATTCTGAATCCAGCCGATGACGACGCCCGGACGGCGGCGTGGTGAAGATTTCATCTGAATGAAACAGTACTAGTCCTGTAGAAGCTCCTTCTATAAAATAAAAAATGTTTACTCTGCCATGTATTGAGTACCTTACTTACTGTGGTTATCCCCGACTCAACCTGGGACCTACGTATATATATATATATATATATATATACATATATATATAAGTATTGAAGTTTCCGTTGAAAATTGAAAAAGTCATAGGAGTGAAGAGTGCTCTATGTAAGTACCAGAGCTAAATTTAATGTATAATAAACAATACAATATAATTACCTCATTACCAGAGGTTTCCCGAATAAGACGAATACAAGAAACGTCCTCATTCGTTCATCGGACAAGGCAATTTAAAACATAGTGAAATATTTGAAAAATCTCCTCAAGATAGGCAAGAGTTTAACGAGCAAAAAATATAAAGCAAGAGATATATAAAATTAAGGAAATATAGTTAGGGTATGTGTATAAATGTGTATATATTCACTCACAAATGTACATATGTGTGTATTTACAAATGCATGTGTATAGTGAAAATGTGTGTGCGTAAGTACGTATATGAGGGCAAGCATAATAGTGTATGTGTGACCAATACGTATATAATATAAGTTGAAAAATAATGTACATCCAGTGTGTGTGTGATATATATATATATATATATATATATATATAAAAATATATATATATATATATATATTTTAATCTGTTATTTTAATAAATATTTGCTCTCCGGTTCTTATATATTTGATATATATTTTCCTTATCGAGCCCTCTTTGGATTTTAGTCTTCAATTTTATTATTATTACTATATATATATATATATATATATATATATATACATACATACATATATATACATACATACATACATATATATATATATATATATATATATATATATATATATATATATATATATATATATATATATATATATCACACACACACTCAATCCTTTTCTGGGAGAAACGGCAAATTTGGTGAGAGGTGGGTTCCGCCAGATATTAAACGCGCAAGAAATGCCTTATATCACTACGGTGCCATTGCGACTCCATTAGAAGTTACGGCTCCATACATTCTTTTGCTTCAGGTCATCCTTAAATGAGCATGCTTGGGATTTAAAACGTTTCTGTCCAGATCATTTTATTTTTGTTTATTTGTATAGCAATGTCTATATTATCTAAGGCAGCCTCCCTCTACTTAAGTTATCGTGTAAACGTCAACAGTGGATTAAATGGCTGTATTTCATCATGATGAATCTTATAATTGAGTTGGTTGCTTCTTCTATCAAGTCAGAGAGATATATACCCAGCTTTGTAACATTCTGAAACAGACGCAATTTGCTTGTACATATGATAAGAAGAAGAAGACGACCACGACGACCACGACGGAAGGAGAAGTTTGAAATTCTATCCAGTTGCTCACTGCTTCAAATTATATTTGAAATGCCACAAACAATCACTACGTATACAAGATGAGATTCCAGCCTCTCGTGTTCTTTGTATGTTGTGGCACATAACAAAATGATAAATGAGTTAATTATCTTAACGAGACGTAGTTTCGAACACCAGTTTCCTGATATATTATTTAACGCATGACCTGAAAGCAATGGTCGTGTGGTTAAGCTGTGTGTCGTACGGCTTGGTCGATGTTTTCTTTTAGGTTCTTAATTCGTCACAGCCGGGCAAATATAATAACATTTGGCCCCATCTTACCCTTTCGTGTATTTGATAGCATGTATTTATGTATCGTCGCTTAACTTCTGATAGTGTCGTAGGGGCACCGTATTGACATACAACGTTACTTCGGCATTTTAAGCCAGGAGGAACTCATCCCTCTCCAGGCCTATCTGATACCATATCAGCTCTCTAATAAATCAGCTCTCTAATAAATAATCCCCATTCTATATGTATTTCGATCCAACGAACGAATGAGGCGTCTACATGGTAACTCAAATTGGAAAAAATAGCAGTCGGATGTTCCTTAAATTAGGAACATCTTATCGTTTTGAAATAAAAGGAATATATTAGATAAAAAAAAAGGAACGATCGACTTTCGTCAAATCGGACCGAGGGAACAATGTTTCCATTGGTCTTTCCAATTGCTAATACTATCTATCGGTCGCAACTCCAGGTAGAATAAGCAACGTGAAATAAAGTGTCTTGCTCAAGGACATAACGCATCGCCTGGTCCAGGAATCGAACTCACAACCTTACGATTGCGAATCCAATTCTCTAACCACTCCGCCACACGGCTTCACTATATTAGATAAAGTGTTGAATATAAGGTAATGTTAATAGCTGTAGTGGGAGAATGGTGGGTAAATATCTGCTAAATTGTGGTGAATCAATGGCTTATATTATTGCCGAGTTGTAGCCTGTGGATTAGCAGAGTCAGTAGAGCGTCGTCAGACAAAATGGCTTTCAGTATTTAGTTACTGTAAGGTTCAAAAGATATCATTAAGTGAAAGAGTGCAGCAGGTATTGGCGTTTTTGTGTATCAATTCGGAATCGAAACTCAGAACCTTTTCAAGAGTGATGGTTTTGCGATTTCTGTTTAGTATTTCTAGCAGATCTAGATACCACTAAGAAGCTGATTGGATCGTGGAGGAGAGAATACACAAATTAAAAGAGAAAGATAGAGAGGAGGAGTGAAGAGAGAGAGAGAGAGAGGGGGAGGAGAGAGAGGGGGGTGAGAGAAGAGGGAGGAGGAGAAAAAAGAGAGAGATGGTGAGAGAAGAAAGAGAGAGAGCAGAGGGAGGAGGAGAGAGAGAGAGGGAGAGAGAGAGAGAGAGAAAGAGAGAGATGGTGAGAGAAGAGAGAGAGAGAGAAGGGGAAGTCGTGAAGAAATAGAGAAAGGGAAGTCGCGAGGAAAGAGAGAGAAGGAGGAGGAGAAGAGAGAGAGAGAAAGAGGGAGAAGAAAGAGAGAAGAGGGTGTGAGGGAGTGAGAAAAGAGAGAGAGAGAGAGAGAGAGAAGAAGGTGTAAGAGAGAAAGGCAGCATCGTAAGTGGATCGCAGAACAATCTGAAAGTGACGTGTGTGTCATCTCTAAATTAATTGAACCAGAATTATCTCATATGAATATGTCCATAATCTGGCATAGAATCTAATGCTGGCTGTTTCCAAGACAGGGGGCAACAGGGGGCAGTGGTTGTTGTACGGGTGTAAGACCCTTAAATTTGGCATCTTATGCCATTCTTCTACACCGCAGTAACAGCAACAGGCTCATACTGCAAATCATTTCACATTGTGGAAAATGGCGTTTTTTTTTCTATTCTACATAACAAACACATACACAAATACACACACATACCCGCACACACACAGACACATACACGCACACGCACACATACATACACGCACACACACAAACACACACACGTAGACGTATTCACAAACACACACACACGTACACACATACACACACACACACACACACAAACGTACACACATACACGCACACACTAACATACACACATACACGCACACACAAACACACACACAAACAAACACACAGATGCACCAAACATACACACACATACACGCATACACAAACACACACACACACATACACACACGCACACATACATATACGCATTCACAAACACACACACACAAACGTACACACATACACGCACACACTAAGACACACACATACACGCACACACAAACACACACACATACACGCACACCCACACACATACACGCGCACACAAACACACACACATACACAAACACACATATAGACACACACATATAGACACACATATCCACACACACACACATACACACACGCACTCGCACACACACTCACACATGTACACACACGCGCGCACACACGAACACACACAAACATTCGCACATATATACAAAAATTCGCACACAAACCCACACATATACAGACGTGCAGACTCACACACGAATACACACAAACACACACAAGTACAAACATGCACACAAGTTCACACACACAAACACGCACAAATACGAACTCACATAAGTACACACACACAAGTATGCATACACACACACACACAAGTATGCACACACAGACACACACACACACACAAGTATGCATACACACACAAAAGTACACACACAGATACACACAAAAGTACACACATACACACACAAAAGTACTCAAGTACACACACAGATGTGTGTGTCTGTGTGTGTGTGTTTGTGTGTGTGTATGTGTGTGTGTGTGTGTGTGTGTGTGTGTGTGTCTAAATGTGTAATTCTGGGAGATGGAATTTCTTACTGAAAAGTTTCAAAATTGAATGAAAACACAAACAAAGAAACAAATAAATAAGCAAATAAATAAACAAATAAACAAATAAACAAACAAACAAATAAATAAAAAATAAATAAAAAATAAATAAACAAATAAACAAATAAACAAACAAATAAACAAACAAATAAACAAACAAATAAACAAACAAATAAACAAATAAATAAACAAATAAACATTAAATAAATAAATAAATAGATAAATAAAGATGTGTAGAAAAACAATAAGTGAAAACCAAACGAAAACAACAACAACAACAACAACAACAATGAGCGTGATTTCCGTGTATTTGTATTGAAAAATCATTAGTGAAAAGCCAGGACAACAACTACTACTACTACTACTACTACTACTACTACTACTACTACTACTGCTACTACTAATGCTACTCTTGCTACTAACACTACTACCATAACCACTACTACTTCTACTACTACTACTAGTACTACTACTACTACTGCTACTAATACTAATGCTGCTGCTACTACTACTACACCCACCACCAATACCAGCACCATCACTACTACTACTACTACTACTACTACTACTACTACTACTACCACAACCACTACCACCACTACTACGGCGACCACTACTACGACGACCACCACCACATTCACCACTATCATCAAAACCACCATCAAAACCACCACCAACAACAACAACACAAACACCATCAAAACCATCACCACCACCACCAACAACAACACAACCACCATCAAAACCATCACCACCACCACCAACAACAACACAACCACCATCAAAACCAACACCACCACCAACAACACAACCACCATCAAAACCATCACCACCACCACCAACAACACAACCACCATCAAAACCATCACCACCACCACCAACAACAACACAACCACCATCAAACCAACACCACCACCAACAACACAACCACCATCAAAACCATCACCACCACCACCAACAACACAACCACCATCAAAACGATCACCACCACCACCAACAACAACAACACAACCACCATCAAAACCATCACCACCACCACCAACAACAACACAACCACCATCAAAACCATCACCACCACCACCACCAACAACAACACAACCACCATCAAAACCATCACCACCACCACCAACAACAACACAACCACCATCAAAACCAACACCACCACCAACAACACAACCACCATTAAAACCATCACCACCACCACCAACAACAACACAACCACCATCAAAACCATCACCACCACCATCAACAACAACACAACCACCATCAAAACCATCACCACCACCACCAACAACAACACAACCACCATCAAAACCATCACCACCACCACCAACAACAACACAACCACCATCAAAACCAACACCACCACCAACAACACAACCACCATCAAAACCATCACCACCACCACCAACAACACAACCACCATCAAAACCATCACCACCACCACCAACAACACAACCACCATCAAAACGATCACCACCACCACCAACAACAACAACACAACCACCATCAAAACCATCACCACCACCACCAACAACACAACCACCATCAAAACCATCACCACCACCACCAACAACACAACCACCATCAAAACCATCACCACCACCACCAACAACACAACCACCATCAAAACGATCACCACCACCACCACCAACAACAACACAACCACCATCAAAACCATCACCACCACCACCAACAACAACACAACCACCATCAAAACCAACACCACCACCAACAACACAACCACCATTAAAACCATCACCACCACCACCAACAACAACACAACCACCATCAAAACCATCACCACCACCATCAACAACAACACAACCACCATCAAAACCATCACCACCACCACCAACAACAACACAACCACCATCAAAACCAACACCACCACCAACAACACAACCACCATCAAAACCATCAAAACCAACACCACCACCAACAACACAACCACCATCAAAACCATCACCACCACCACCACCACCAACAACACAACCACCATCAACACCACCACCACCACCACCAACAACAACAACACAACCACCATCAACACCATCACCACCACCACCACCACCAACAACACAACCGCCATCAAAACGATCACCACCACCACCAACAACAACAACACAACCACCATCAAAACGATCACCACCACCACCAACAACAACACAACCACCATCAAAACCACCACCAACAACA